>BPLQ01013109.1:0-51307 GCA_021605075.1 Caerostris darwini | reverse complement strand
GAGTTATGCTAAGGATATGTATTTGCATAGGAGAATTGGTGTTGATACTTTAGTATCATGGGCAGTATATCACGTACACACACACACATGGAAAATTATTTAAAATATATACATATTTTTTATGCATAATAAAAAATGAATAGTATAATTAAATAATTAAGAAAAAAGAAATTAATGGTGATATTAAATAAATTTAATAATATTTTATTATTTGGTTCAATTTTTCTAGCAACCAAGCTAAAAATGGATGAGTATAATGTTTGTTATTTATTGATATTCTTTTGATTTTCATGGTTAATAATGTTCATCAATATGTGTTGATTTACTATCAATACTAATGTGTTATTTATAGAAATCCCACATCTACTTTGTTAAGAGAAATTTTAAAATGGAACAATGCATATCGTGATGCCAATTTTAAAATTTTTCCTTTTTAGCAATGGATATCGTGATGATTTAAAAGAAAATGTACATGAATGTTTTGCATTCATGGTAGCTTAATATTTGATACAGGATATGATTTTCTAGTTTTGCAATAAAATTTTGTTTAACAACAAATTTTTCTGATATTTAATATTTTTTTAATATTTTTAATAGTCAATAATTTTCATTACTATAATATTTAATATTTTTCATATTTATTTTAATATTTAATATTTTTCCTTCACTAAACTTACTCATGGTTCGGAATCGTCTTTAAACCGTAGGTCCCAGTCTAATATGACTGTAGAACGATGGGTGTAGGGCTGACAACCCTACCCAGTATAAAGAAAAGCAACATCTTACACTGAAGTGACAAAAGTCATGGGATAGCAATATGCAAATTTTCAGATGGCAGTAGCATCGCGTAGAACAGGTATAAATGCGCAGTGCTTTCGCAGAGCTTTCATTTCTGTTCAAGTTATTCATGTGAAGAGGTTTTGACGTGATGATGACCGCGCGACGGGAATTAACAGACTTTGAACGCGGAATGTTAGTTGGAGCTAGACGCATGGGTCACGCCATTTCGGAAATCGTTAGGGAATTCAACATTCCCAGATCCACTGTGTCAAGAGTGGGCCGAGAGTATGAAATTTCAGGCATAACATCCCACCATGGACAGCGCAGTGGTCGACCGCCTGCACTTAACGACCGAGACCGGCGACGTCTGCAAAGAGTCGTAAATTCTAACAGACAAGCAACACTGCGTCAAATAACCGCAGAAATCAATGTGGGACGTACAAGGGACTTGTCTGTTAGAACTGTGCGGAGAAATTTGGCTTTCTTGGGTTATTCGAGCAGAAGGCCGACTCGAGTGCCTTTACTGACAGAACGACATCGCTTGCAGCGACTCTCGTGGGCACGTGAGCATATCGGTTGGCCCCTAGATGAATGGAAAACCGTGGCCTGGTCCGATGAGTCACGATTTCAGTTGGTAAGAGCTGATGGTAGGGTTCGAGTGTGGCGCAGACCCCACGAAGCCATGGACCCAAACTGTCAGCAAGGCACTGTTCAAGCTGGTGGTGGCTCCGTAATGGTGTGGGCTGTTTTTTCATGGCATGGACTTGTTCCTCTGGTGCGACTGGACCGAACATTGACTGGAAATGCTTATGTTCAGCTACTTGGAGATCACTTGCAGCCATTCATGGACTTCATGTACCCAAACAACGATGGGATTTTTATGGATGACAATGCGCCATGTCATCGGGCCACAACTGTTCGCGATTGGTTTGAAGAACATTCTGGACAATTCCAACGAATGATCTGGCCACCTAGATCGCCCGACATGAATCCCATCGAGCATTTATGGAACATCATCGAGAGGTCTGTTCGTGCCCAAAATCCTGCACCATCAACGCTTTCACAATTATGGACGTCTATCGAGACAGCATGGCTCAATATTCCTGCAGAAGACTTCCAACGACTTGTTGAGTCCATGCCACGTCGAGTTGCTGCACTTCGCCGGGCGAAAGGAGGGCCGACACGATATTAAGAGGTATCCCATGACTTTTGTCACTTCAGTGTATGTTTCGGCAGAAGGTCTTGACCCACAATGGGGATGTAGCTCCATTGAAGAAGAAGAAACTTAATAATATTTTTTTTTCATATTGCATAATATTTTATCTCTTAATGTTCAGTTAAAACGAGTATAAAATTATAAAACATCACAAAACTAAAAGCAAATCGCTATATTCACTATAAAGAAATAACTGTTTTCTTCTGGATACAGATGAAGGGCTTTATAGAAAACACATAAATGAATGTTACAAAACATAAGAGATTTAAATTATAAAAAAAATTAAATAGTTCGAAAATAATTTTTTACAAAAGATACTATCTGATTTCTTGCTCAGTAGTAAAGTGTGACACTGGTGAATATGATGGCTGAGATTCAATCCTGCTGGCGGCATTTTTGTAAGCACTGTTTCAAGCACGAGGTTTTGTTTTGTTGGCCGCTCTACGGTCATTTTTTGCACACTTTACACAGGGACCTACAGTTTAATGTAGACTCCATACCACTAACAAACATCTATGCAACCTCCAGGATTCGAACCTGAAGCCTATGATACCAAAGACCAGAGCGCTAGATAACTGACCATCAGGCCTCTTCAAAAACGTCTGAACTTAATGACATTTGTGATATTCATCATTTTGCCTCGTTAATCGAACTACCAGACGGGAGTTTTCCGAGACTTCATCTATATGATACGCAAATGTGGAGTAGTTCCCCCTGAAAAGTCCTTCCGGAAGGCACTACCCTCCGTCATCCGCGACTTGGAGCAGAATCAGACTTCTACGTACGGGAGCTCCATCACAACAGAAATTGCCATCATTCTCTCCATCCATGAGTAGATTGCTCATGAGATGTCCATTCACGTTGCAGGACACTGGGGATAAGTCTCAACAACAACTAAATAATTCGAAATGATTAATTATACACAGTGCAGTCACATTAACGTGACCACCCCTACTTTCGACGTCAACGTGAAATAACCAATCCCAAAAGGCAGGTGGCAACACATTGCAGTGGAGTGTATAGAAAGTATGTCCTAGGGCATCGGAAAGAATTTCAATCGAATTTACACAGTCCAGTCACATTAATGTTGACCACCCCCTACTTTCGACGTCAACGTGAAATAACCAATCACAAAAGGCGGGTGTCAGCACATTGCAGTGGAGTGTATATGAAGAATTCCACTTAAATACCACTTAATACCACACTCCACTTAAAGCCAGAATATACAAGAGTGTATATTCTGGCTTTTGACAGGTGGTCACATTGATGTGAACTGAACTGTGCATATTCATAATTATTTAATTTATTTTCTTCTAATGAATATTAATAATCTTCAAATTTTCCAAACAGATAAAATGTCATAAAATGTTACATAATTTTGTAACAGATATTTGCAAAAAAAGGAACTACCATGCTACGATTAATGTCAAACTTCCCATTTCCAGATTTTTCAATTACCCGAAAAAAACCCAAAAGAAAACGAGTTATTTTGTGTTTTTTTGCATAAATTCAGCTAATAGATATTTGAGTCATAAATTCAGCGTCTAGAAAAGAAAAATTAATGGAATTTTGATTTGACTAATAGAAAAATGTGACTTAATTTCCATGTAACTCTTTTTTTCATTTTTGTAATGGAACGTGGATGAAATCATTAATTAAGCATTTTCAAGAGATAATAGATTCGGGAAGGGTAATTGCTTTTATGTTCTTCTTCTGCATAGGACATAATCAATTCTCTTGTAATAATTTCTCATCCGGTAATTTTTGTGTCAGCTGTGATAAACATTTATAGACACTTATTTGAGACACTTTGTGGATAATCAATAAGCCAATGGGAAAGAATAATTATTGTTGTGATTTGTATTCAATGTAATCAATCTCTTTTGTTTATAGTTACTGGCTTTTAGTTATTTTTCTTATTTGCTTTTTTGTTTCAGAAAGAATATAGATAATTTTTTTTTCAAATGATACAATTTTTGGACTAATTGTTTCAAATTCAAATTAAAAATAATTTGTTTTTTCAATTTACTAAGATTTTTTAAAATTCATATAAAATAGTTGAAAGAATATTTACTACTAATTAACAAAAATAATTAAAATACCAAATCTGGTTATGATATTATTTTATTGTGCTTATTTTTTTAAAAAAAATTCACGGTAATCCATCTTTTTGTGTATAGTTGCTGGCTTTAAAAGTAATTTTTCTTATTTGATTTTTTGTTTCAGAACGAAGTTGGATAATTATTTTTTCAAAAAGATGCAATTTCGTACTAATTTTTTTAAATTAAAAATTTTTCAAAATCTTTTTTTTATTTCCAATTTAGTAAGACTTTTTAAAATTCATATAAAATAATTAAAAAAATTACTATTAATAAATAAAAGTAATTAAAATAACAAATCTAGTTATGTTATTAATTTAAAGTGCTTATTTTTTTGTAAACTTCAATTGAACTGTAAAAATAAACAACACTGACAAAATTGTAGGAATTCAAGTGATAACTTGATTTCATTGCCGTACAGTTGGAATTTACAAAGCATGGGAACAGTGTAACATCTGCAATTATTTTCATCCATTCGTCCAATAATCTGGTTGCCAATTAGTAACTGTATATGTACTACTTTTTTCTTCAAATGAAATTCCCAAAGCTCCCAAAATTTTCTTGAAGATGTTAATTTAAGGCAAATTACTAAAAGTGTGGCGATAAAATAAAAAAAAAAATAAATAAATAAAAAAAATTAAAATAAAAGTGTGGCAGTCAAAAAAATTCTAAGCGTATGGTACATTTGATATCTTGAAAAATAGGTTTCATGAAAAGACTCCTCACATGCAAAACTCCACGAAGTGTTCCTCTTAGAAGTGCACAAATGGTCCAACTCCAGCCATTAAATAATACAACTTTGAGCTGCACTGATTTCAGAACACAGTTTGATCTTCCTTTCTGGACCACCTGTTAGATTCGGTAATGTGCGTGACTGGAATGCAGACGGAAGATTGATTGGTCTGAACATATAACACATCATGAGTCTTTAACAATTCAATGTAGATATGCTTTAACTCATTGGAGTCTCTCTTGCTTTGAGGCTACTGCCGAATCATATGGTTGAACAATTACTATTATTATTATTCACTATTTCATATACATGAAAGTTTATTCTGAAACAGTCAGATCTGGTCAAGAATTAGCATGTGCCAGCAATTGGCTAATGCTGGGCCTGTATGGCCGAGTGTCTAGCTCTCTGGTGTCCGTTCCGCATTGCAGGACCCTGAGGATTAGTCACAACACAACAACACACAAATTGGCTCAGGCTTGTTGGCTGTTAGCAACATCTATGTTTCTCCCACGACGACAATGTGTCGAATATAGTTTCATCTTTTGGATGCCATTGTATCTGTTGGCATTGCTTGTTCCGGACAAACGCCATTGCTTATACACTGCACTTAACATTATGTGCTGTTTCAGCCAAAAAAGCTGCAATCTCTGAAAATGTATGACGGCCAAACATTATGATCTCATTTTGCCGTTCAGTGATATCTCACGAAATAGCAATTACAAACAGTGATTTTAAAGGTTCGAAACGTTCTAAGATTTACTATTCTTCTATTCCCATAAGCCAAGTTTACTGCAGGCATAATAAAGTTACTAATATAGTAGAGAGTATTAGTAAATGCTGGTTATGTAGTAATCTATCTGGGGTGCTTATATTGCATATTGAATGTAAAGTATACTATATGTATAATAATTTATAAGCCTTAGGGTTAAATTTCATTTAATTGTTTTACTATTTGAATTAATTATTATAATACAAAAATAAATTAATTAATTAAAATTTCAAATCTAATTAAAATTTTAAAATGTTTCGAAGTGTCAAGTGAATTTTTTAATAAAATTTATTACTAAACGAATTATTTTTACGACTTATATTAAATTTTTTCTCTTAGTTATTAACCGTGTAGAAATGAGAAATTATTTATGAAATTAATACCGTCAAAACTGTGCATCTTTCCTCTTTTTATGAAAAGTTAATGATGCTTTTATATCTTTTGTTGGCCATAATTTGATGCTTAGAATAAAAATTATGTAAGCGTTTCAACCATCATAAAAAAGACATTTTTAAAGGTAAATGCTATTTTATCGACTAATTTTCTGTCTTCATGACAAAATATTTTTTTGGGAAAAAAAAGAGAAAAGCTTAACAACTGATTTGTATGAGAAGACAAATGACAAATTTAGTTCATTTTAGCTTCTTATTGATCAGTAAGTTAGAAAACAAGCTTCTTTATATTATAAATATGTGTGGCACAAATGTTGTATTATGATTATTAAAGAAAGTATTTACTAAAATAAATTGAAAAAAGTTGATTTACATAAACTACTATAAATGCGTATAAAATGATTTAACATTTAATGCTATAAATGCGTTATGAAAGGTTTTGTGTTAAAATTATTTTAAACATTAAGGTATATTTATTTAATTCAACTGCTTTGTTAATAATCATCAATATATACCTTAAAAATTTGCATAAAACATTAATTTAACATTGGAAGACTGAAGGTTTTAATTCCTGATTTGTAAATAAGTTAACTTTAAATATTTATGTACTTTTTAAATTATTTAATACACATTACAAAATGTCAAACATAAACCCCCATCTTTAAGAACATTCTTTCCTTTAACATTCATAACCATCTCTTAGATGGCTTTGATATAAATTGTCTTAAAAACTTTTCCTTAAATCAATAAAATTTTGAACAGAAATTCCAAATAACATTAATAATTTCAGATAAATATTGAAAAACATAACAGATAAATTTTGGTAGACATAAAAAAGTCTAGTAAACTATACTCTTTTAAAAAACGTGAAAAACAAAATACTTCGGAAAAGGTTTTAGGCCTGGAAAAAAAAGCCCCAAACTACCTACTCACAAGTGGTTACAGAACGATATTTGGTTAACTTTAGAAGGAGTAGGATAGTGAGCGAGACAGCAAGAACACGCGGCAGATCCCCATGGGCCCATTATCTTGAAAAAGCAGCTTCTATGGGACCCATAACAATGAAACTTTTACGCACGAATTATTCCAGACAGCATGATGAAGTGGAAGTTCTGTGTTTCCCAGCAGAGCCCTATTCGTATGATAAGTATGCGATGGGAGGTGCATGTTTCAAAAATTATGCTCTTATAAATCTCATAGTTTCGATTTTATGAGCCAACATATAAACCATTGATGCATAGGACCTTGTTGCAAGATTTTATTGCATATTTCTTTTATTAAATGAGCTTGGTAATCGATATCAGTTATATGTATTTACGCATAAGAAGGGATGCTGTAACTTATCACGGGTAGTATACCATATATACACACAAACATGGAAAATGATTTAAAATATATACATTTTATTTTTTAAACATAATAAAAAATGAATAGTATAATTAAATAATTAAACGGAAAAAAAAAAAAAAGAAACTGATGCGTAATATCACGTATACTAATATTTGATTATTTGATTCGGAGTTTCTAGAAATCAAGAGCAAAATGGATAAGTCTAAGGTTGTTAATTATTTATATTATAAACCATGGCTAATAATATTCCTGCATACGTGGCGCATGCTCATGTGTTATTTACCGAATGCTCAGATCAACTTTGTTAAGCGTAATTTTAAAATAGAACATGTTCTGAACAATGGATATTGTGAAGATGAAAAAAAATGTAGATGAGTATCTTACATTCCTGCTAGCATATATATGACACAGGATGTGGTTTTCTAGTTTTGCAATAAAATATTTTTTTATTTAACATTTTTCACAATTTCTCTGACATGTAATATCTTATTAATTATTCTAATATTTAATATTTTTCCTATTTAATATTTTTTCTTATACTTAATACTTTTCATTTTTTTTCTTTCTAATGCAGCTGGCAATCTTTTATGCCATAAGGGCTGCACCGACGTTACTGACTTAGCTCGACCCAGGGGGGACGTGTAAGTTGAAGATAAGCGACGGACGCGGAGTAACAATGCCCTCGCAATGCTCTACGATCATGTTAGACCGGGATCTACGGTTTAAAGTGGATTTCGAACCACTACAAATATCCATGGCACCGCCGGGATTCGAACACTATACCTGTGGTAACGGGAGCCAGAGCGCTAGCCACTGGGCCATCAGACCACTTAAATAATTTTCATAGTTTTTTTTTTTAATATTTAATATTTTTATAGTTTTTCTAATATTTAATATTTTAAAAGTTTTTCTTATATTTTCTGCATTTTTTTTAATATTTAATATTTGTCATTGTTTAACAAATTTTTTATAATTTTTTAAAAATATTTATATATATTTCTAACATTATTTCAGTATTTTCTATTACTTAAATATCCACGTTTTTATTAAACTAAAGTTTGATCAAGTCATTATTTTAACCTATCATCGAAATCTAAAAATCTTTTAAAAAAAAAGGACAATTAGATTTCTTATGTAAAATGGGCATATGATCAAGAGAGCCATAAGAAAAGTATTTGTTGGTGACAAGCATTTTGTAGGCGAAGGTCTGACCCTCTCTATCCTAGAGTATGATTTATAATGTTGAAAGTATAGCAGAGTCATAACTTAGAGGATTAAAAAAAAAAAAACTTAAAAATAACTTCAGGATTTCAATTCATTTAACTAAAAGAGTAGAAAATTTTGATAATGATACTGATGCAAAATCTGTTTCATGAAAAGATATATCATTTGTAAAATGATAAGACAAGATATTTCATTTGTAAAATTCCACTGCTTATTAATTTGTAAGAAATAAATGTTAAACAAGTTCCTGATTAAAAAGTAAATCAAGAGACTGTTACATCCTTATTAGAAAAATCTTTAATTATAAGATAATAATTCTTATTGATAAAGTTTTGATTGTTAATAATTAATAAGATTCTGATTATTGAGTCTGTCGTATACCAGGGACTTCCTGTACAAGAAGAAATCCAGAAATCTGATTTTTCCTCCACTGGCAATCCAACGGCAAAGAGGGGATAATGTTGCCCATTATGTCCCTAAAATGTACGAGCTCTCCATCATGCAGTAACCAGATATGTTGGCATGAAGTTACCGGAATGCCAAAAATGTTACAACTTATAATAATTTAGTAACTGCTGAGCCATTGAGGTCATATGAAAGGGCCAATTTAAATGTCGTAGATAATACGAATTCCCACATTTATAAAGAAGAAGTTTGCAGTGAAACATATACTCGTGGGAGTAGGCATGTGAATACACATTTGTGTAGTATAGGTTCAGGGCACCGTCCCATGAAAAAGAATCTTCGTCAATAAATAGAATTCTTAGTAGAAAATCGAATTCATTCGAATGTCGATGTGTGAATGCAACATTGACCTCTAAGAAGATCGACCTGCAACATCGTCCTCTAAGCAGTCAAGTTTCTGGACGTAAGTTCCTGTATCCTGTGTAAAAGTGTTTTGTCATGACCTGACAGATCAACTCGTAAAGAATGTAAATCACCTATGAAACCGTGAATAAAAAAATAATCTGGATTTTCAACAATATTATTATTATTATTCAATATTATTAATCCTATCACTTTTACCATAATTTCATACAGCATTGTGAAATACATTTCGAAATTTATCACATTAATCAGTTTATCGGTAAGATGTCAAAATATGAACATACGGAAAAATACTTTGAGCAATTCTTGTCGATACTTTAAAAAATTCCTGCCATCAAAATAAATCCACTAAAAGAGTTAAATCCTAAGAAGTTTTAAAACTATTAATAAAATAAAATTAATTAACTATTTGCCATTAAGGTTTGTAACGTAACTTAAGCTTAATTATGAATATTAGTTTAAATTTATGTCAATCAAGCTGCTTCTGTTTATTTAATAAGGAGATATTTACAAGAAAAAAACAAGCTAAAGGCATGAAATCTGCATATTAGCCAATTAAATTGATGTATAATTTAAATGTAAGTAATGTTAAGTAAGTTTAAATGATGTACAATTTAAATATCTTCAAATTTCTTTTGAAATTTTTTCCTATTTATGATACATACTTTTAGGATAAATGTTATTTTATGATCACTTACGATTTTATGAGGCATAAAATATGATCACTTTCACATTTATAGATTGCCTTTAAATACGACTTAAAATGATATATAGTTTCGCTTTCTTTATAGATTTTAAATTGATGCAGATGAAAGTCTTACTTAAAATTCCATGAATATTTCTGCTTGTTCATTTGACTGCTTGTTCAGGACTCCCATTTTTAAAGAATTACAGGAATTTAAGCTGGTAAAAAAATCAAATTATGTCCTGTTGGAAGCAGTTTTTTAATTAAAATTCCAGAAACACTTTTGTAACATATATTTACATTTTTTCACTATATATTCAAATCATAGAATAATTTTCTATTATAACACATCAGTTACTGTAATCGAAGTTATAAATATATTTTTATGTAAATATTAAAGTTCTAAATATTTCTTCGGCTAGTGTTTTTTAATGACAGGCACTTTGACCTGATACCAGCCATCTCTAGAGAGGCACAAATGTATAGTATATTCAGAGTTACTATTGTGCAACATAAGGTCCCTGCTATACTGTACACACATTTTGCCACTGGAATTTTGAATCAACACACCCATGGATAAAATCTGGGGATTGGCACTTTCTCCCCTTCTACTCTTAGAGCACAATATGTCCAGCTTGCAGATAATTGAATGCGATGGCCAAATGGAAGGAATTGCTCAGCCAGTCACCGTTCTCGCCAGAATTGGTTCCACGCAACTGTTATTTGTTCCCAAATTTGGAAAGAGGGCTCTCAGGGGAAAGGTTTATTCAAATGAGAAAGTTAAATGGGAAATTGGCTGTTTGCAGAAAGAGAATTATTTGGATGGTTAATAAAGGTAAAAGATCTTTGGAATCTTTGTGTCTAGCTGAAAGGAGAATAGGTTGGAAAATAAAATAGTCTATGAAACTATGTTTTCTTTTTCAGGCCACAGATATATCAGACAGTCTTATATATAACAGTAAAACAGTAAAGTACAACGTACAAAAAGTGCAAAGTAAAACAGTAAAGTACAACGTACAAAAAGTACAAAGTAAAACAGTTAAGTACAACGTACAAAAAGTACAAAGTAAAACGTACAGTAAAACTCCAATTATCCAAACTCGTTTTTATCCAACTTGGTAGTTATCTGTATCGCTTTGAGGAGAAAAAAATTCCAAAGGGTCCATTTCTCTGGTGTATCTTAAGATTCAAGAAAACATTTCCGTAAATAGATTTGGATAGGCAAGGGAGGGAAAATGGAGGAAATAAGATACACAGGAATGAAGGGAATGGTATATACGTTTATTGAAACTGAAAGATGTAACAATGTTAACCTATGCAGACTGGGATTAGGGTAACTAAGGTGGGCTACATAAGTTTGCATTAAGTGATATGAGATTTCTGATAAAGGTATTGTTTAGGGTGGTACATTATTTATTTCCTTTGGCTCAATCACATCACACCACGAATCACACTACATCGTCCGTCGAAGAATTGCTGTGTCGTATGGGAGAAAAGTCGGAAAATCCCACCAGGCGAATTGTCAGTGAATGTGAGACGTTTATATAAGATTTTACAGTCGCCATGAATTCTCAACGGCCTTTACTGACTGTAACAGAAAACCCCAATGGTTTCCAACAAGATATTTCTTCTACGCACACATTATCAGTGGACCAAGAGTTGGGTACCGTATACATATGCTCGTTAGTTACCATTGCCTGCTTCTGGTGTAGCCACCGCTTTCAGCAATTACGAGAATCGATGACAATTTACTTCTCGATAGTATAATGTCTCATACTAATGTCTAAGACTTATAGCAGTTTTTTCGAGTTTTGCACGTCACTAAAAAGTGGGACAATTGTTCTTTGCTTACTTACTTCATCAACCGTCGATTTGTTGTTTGGTACATGTAACTGGAGATCCCCCCACCCTCAAGTAAAATAACAACAAAAAATCTTAGTCTGCAGAAGAGACCGACTCGTGGCGCAGTGGCAATGTGCGCAGCTAGTATGCAAGACGGTTGAGGTTCGAAATCCATTGGTAGCATTGCTGTAGTCACTGATTTTAGAAACGAGGAGCCTCGATGCCAATTGTGACAATGTGTGTAAAAGCGTCTCATATCGATAGTCTTGCCTGGTGGGAGTTTTTCAGAAATTTCTACCAAAACACTCGCAAATAATGGATAGTTACCCCTAAAAGTTCCGCACTCATCTCAACACCCGTCAGTGGACTGTTCGCGGTTCGCATGAAGTCCGTCGATGTTTCACTCTCCGCCTTTTAATGACAGGCTTCACGTTAAATCCTGGAGGTAGGTTGGATGTTTGTGAGTGGTTCAGAATCCACGTTAAATTGTAGGTCCCGGTCTAATTAGCCTAAAGTGTACACAAAATGACCGTAGAGCGACAAACCAAACCACCTTTTAACTAGTAGGGCACTTCATTGCCCTAAGTAATGACAGTGAAGAGTAGAGAAAACATAAAAGTCTAAAGAAGTAAAAATGATTTCAAAAGGAATTCCATGCGTACGAAAATGGATTTATTAAAAAATGAATCTATTTATTCCATTACAAAATTCAATAATACAAGACGTCAAGTTCCATTATTACATTAAATTAAGACGGAGAATTGACTGCAATGCATGCAATGATTTCTAATAAATTAGAAAACTAATGAAAAAATGAATTAACTAGAATTAATATTAAATTAACTATACAATTTATTTTTCTAAGAAGACATTCCTTCATTTCAATAGTAAGAACAAATTTGGCAAGGTAATTACAAAATCTTATAACTTTGATATGAAGTAAATTTTATCGGCTTAATTAAACAAAACATTTCAAAATTAAAAATTTTTTTTCTTGGAAATTTGTTCCTAATACGTTAAAAATATCTAATATAAATTTCGGTTTAAAATATTTATAAATATTTATTTTCTTAATAAATATTTTATAAATATTTATCTTTTTACTTTATTTTCTAGATCGAATTCTGTTTTATACAAAGTTATATATTATTAACTTATTGCTACTGCTTAATAAATAATTCTGATTATTCCATAATAAAAATTTAAATAATTCGGCATTTAAGAGCAGAGAGTTACAGTTTATTTTTTCAAGTAGTTTGTGATTTGAAGCGAATTAATATTTACCAAAAAATACATTTTCCTTTGTCGTATTAAATTGAATGTATTTAAATGTTTACTCACGAGACGAAAGAAAACACAAATCTTTTATTGCTTTGTTTTTTAATAATGATATCTAACATTCTATCAATTTCAGAAATACTAAAAATTCATTTTTAAATCTATAAAATTATCTTTAAGCTTGTAAAAAATATCTTAAATAAATAGTAATATTATTTTATACTAATATTATTATTTATTTAAGATTATAATAAAATATATTTTATAAAAATATTATTTTTCTATAAAATTAACTTAAGTCGTGTATAAAAATAAATCGAATCTTAGTGAATAATAAATAAAAATCGCTTAAAGCTATAAATATTGAGATGTGACTAACTACAATGCTGTTAAAAAAATTATAATCTACTGATTGGATAAAAGTAAAAAAAAAAAAATTGCTATGAAAATATTCTAAAATATGAAGTACTATTGAAATTATTTCATAAATCTGTAATTTGTTGCTGAAGATATTTAAATTTTTAATTTATCACTTATTTCTTCAATGCAATTTGACTAGGAGATGCAGAGTTATAATGGAATTAATCTCTTTTTCGGACAAAGTACAAGCCTGTACTGACATTCCTAAGAATAATAGGATAAATTCATATTCATGAATACCAATGAACTTTACAGAGTTATGGTCTACTGGACAAACTCCAAGACAAAGTAAATATTAAACGAATAATGATTTTTTTATGCATAATTTGCAATATTTTCTTTTATTTTTAAAGTAATTGGGGTTTTTCATGTGTTGCATTTACACCGTGAAGTAAAAAAAGTAAAATTTTCGATTTCATAAATTTTTTTTCCATTTAATGTAGCACTTTGAATAGCAGTTTTTTAACCTTGGCACTTTTAACTGGACCTTTTATCCATGAATTAAGATTTATTTTCTTTAATATGAAACATTTTCTTTTTATGTATATTACTTAGATCCTCCTCAGCCAAATTGCAAAATAAGGGCCGTTGGGATTTGGCGACTTTTTTGTAGAACCAACGGAGCGATAAGCCAGGAAATGTGCTAAGATGATACCACAGGCTTCAGGTTCGAATCCTGGCGGGGGCATGGATGTTTGTGAGTGTTTCGGAATCCACTTTAAACTGTAGGTCCTGGTCTGTTTAGCCCTCGTGTGCACAAAATGGCCGTAGGGTGACATACCCAACCAAATTACACATTACTGTTGACGTCGTAATTATTATAACAAAATATTGTTGTTTCCATACATGACATTAAGGTAATAATAATAAAATTATTTTTCCAATAATTTTAGTACGTAATTTAGTAATAATTTTAGTAGTTGATAATATAATTATTTTTTATTATTGTAATGATGATACCTCATTTTTCCTTTTCCAAATTAAAAAGAATAACCTGAATACATTCACGATTTTAATCTATAGCCATGCATTAAACTTAATTGTAACACTATTTTTTAAAATAAATAAATGTGTAAAATGTATTCCATTTACTTTATGATAAAAACATAAACATTACTGTTATTACATTACCAATAAATACATAAATATTATTAGCAATTAATTTTTGATATTATTCTATTTATTAAAAAAATTTTCTTGCATATATTGAATGAGCAATAGATATAAAATTCACAAATAAAAAAAAATTAATTCAGCTATTCGTGAAATATGTTTAATTTTAATATCTAGTATTATTAATCTTAAACTAAGCAAAGTTTGCATCATACAACCAGTGATCAATACTTTTAACTTGATACATTTTGCATGAATGACTCTTGGCTGCACAAAGCCATTTACCGCCGGAACTGCTTGTTGACCGTAATGGAGACGTATCGCCCGTGTTTTGACCGCTCATTGAAGCAGCCATGCGACTTAAAATTAAATTTAGACCTTTGGTCAGTCGCATGGAGAGATGACTTATCTGCTGAATGCGTCTGATGTTTGCTAATGAGGGATTGTTGTTTGGGAAATGATCTTTGATACATTCCGCTACTCTGAATAATGTTTTAAGAATAGAAAATTAATAGGACATTCTCGGAATACATTTATCCTGTCAAAATGTATCGTAATGACAGGATATATATATAATCATCCAGTATACTACCAGATATGAACAGTTTCAGTTTCTATAAACAAAACAAAAATAAAGCTTTTGAAATATTTAAATGCTGAACATTATTTAATGAAAGAAACGAATTGGTGCACATAATGATAATAATCTCTTAGCCCTCATCTATATAGAACTTATAAATATGAAAATTATACATTGAAAACAATCACAATCACGAGAGCATAAAATTTAATAAGGAATAGAAAAAAACAATAGACGCAAACGGTACTGCTGATAGAAGTAAAGTATTAAAATGGTGACTGGTGAGGAAGTATTTTGTATACCATTTCTCAAACGAATAAATATTATATAGTGATAGAAAATACTGTAAAGTTCTAAATATCATTAAAATCACTGATAAGTTTTAAAAATCATTCGTAAAATTATTTTAATTTAACAAGCAAAAATACAGTTAATTTAATATATAATCGGATTAAAATATTATTGTAAAGATAAATATGTAATCTTCTCAAATTTGTAATGTACTTTTGGACCTCAAACTTGTGATATAAAATATACTGCGAAATATATATAATATTTTTATGCAATATAGTAATTAGTTTTGAGTGTTAAAGAAAAATAAAATGTAATAATAATAATAAAAGGAAAAAATAGGCTTTAGATTTAAAAATGTGCTATATATTGCACCCAATGCAAATTTGCTAAACCCATGAGCAGTCAGGGATTAAATGTGCGCAGTCAACGTACAGAAAAGCTTATCGTCATCTATTGTATTGCATCTATCTGCATCTGCATCTATCTGCATATTGCATATTATCTGCATCTACTTTCTTTTGCAGTCACTGATTTTAGAAAGGTGAAGACACGATGTCAGTTGTATAAAGGTGAAGAAGCTTACTTTTATATTTGCATGTAAAATAAAGATTAACCAAAAAACCCCATTTTATACAAAGTTACAGAAAGCATAGTGTTCATTATGAAATTGACATTACACTCGCTTGTTGATTTGAACATTTGTTTAAATTAGAAGTGTGTTTAGAATCTATCGCTTGAAATTGTTATTTATTATTGCTTTTTTCTTGAAGCTTTGTTCGCCAGTGAAGGCTAAACAGAAGGAAAAGTAAAAGGACAAGAAAGGAGAAAACAAATGATCTTGTAAAAAGAACTGACTTGTAATCTTAAGAACAGGGATTAGTCGAACAGAAATAATCTTCGACAAATCCTCAAGCTTACTCCCGTTTTCTCTATTTAAAGAGGGAAAAAAAGGAGATTACAATGGGAAAAGTTTTCTGCTCCTGCGATCCATTGCATTTTGTTTTACTTTCAGTACAAAGAGTGGACAAATAATTGAATGTTTTCAACTCATGCATTTTATTTTGACGATGCAAGTTTAATGTTTTTTTGCTAAATTGACTTTTTTTTGAAGATTTTTTCTTGAGTGATAAAATTTTTTTTTCTGTAGATCTTTTTCTTTTTATTTCTTTTCTTTTCTTTTTTTTTTGAGATTGCTTATACAGAAACTAGGTTATTTCGGAACCTTCTATCTGATAATCTACTTGAAGGCAACTCATCTAAAACCTGGTTTAACTTTATTATAAACATCCCTGATCAGCCCAGGTTTAAAGCTGTTGCCCTTTTCAAACTTCTGACGAGCCATGATTGTATGGCCAATCATCTTTTTCGTATGAAAATATTTGCAAGCCAAAAATGCAGGCTCTGCACTCTTGGAGAAGACATGGATTCATCTCACCTTCCTGTCTGAACTGCACTTGTTTCCTCTACTGTGTAGGATTGTTACTGGGAGGCTAGGGCCCTTATGGGCTAAACATGTCGCTATGCAATTTCTTTCGATTCTTGCTGTTGTTTTCATGTTCCTTGTGTTCTTTTTCTTTTTTTCTTTTATTAATTTTTGTAGCCTGCCATTGAAAATAAAAATATAGAAACTAGGACCACTATTGAAGGTAATAATTGTTAAATTGACAATACTGATGTTTAAAACATTTGTAAGAAATCAATTCCTTATTGGATTTCAATGATTGTATAAGAATTTTCAAATAGTTATGAGTTATAAAATAGTTATTGAATTATTGGTTTGCAAAACTTATTACTACTTTCGAATAGATATCGAATTATTGATTTGCAAATCTTATTGCTTAACTGTGACATCCTATTTTGTTCAATGAAGATTTAAAAGACTAATTTTCGAAGTAAAATTATTATAAACTAAAATTTATTTGAAGTATAAGAATTCTTATTGGTGTTGCGTACAATTGATGGTAGACTGAATTACTCGTGTAATATTCAGGCCTTGATAGATTCAATAATTTTTTAGAAAAGCAGTGTTACGCATTTTCTATACCAGGTAGTCATAAAAGTATAAAATAAATACAAGATTCGATACTCATATACTTCAGTTATTATAGCACAGGCACTTCTAACAATTTCTAGAATTCCCACCTTTTTATTTACCCCTCAAAAATTTTTGATAAATATTACCAGGTTTGGACATAGACAAAATCAAATTCACAAATAAAAATCAATTTATTTTAATAGTTTTTCTCCTGACAGTAACTGATGTCACATAAAAAAATAAATAATATTTTTTAAAGTATCTGCTATGAATAAATGTAAATCTGGAAAAAATGCTGCAAACCGATAACAAGCATTAACTTCTAAAAAGAAAAAAAAAAGCATTAACAAGTAAAACAACCATTAAAAACACAAAAAAGCATGACTTATAAAAAACAAGCATTAACTTCTTTTTTTCCCACGAATTTTTATGTTGCGTTATAATTCTTAGGAGAAAGACATTCAAATCTCATAAAATCAAGCCAAAAATCCATTAAATCAACCCAAAAGACATTCAAATCTCATAAAGCTCTATTTAGAGTTATCTTATAATCTATACGTGCTTTGTGAATATACCTTGCTGTCGTTGATTTCACTGAACAACTGTTTTTATTTTATTTATCACTGATACTACAGGTGTGCAGATGATGCTTAGAAAGTCCATCATTAGCTTGAAGGTCCTAAATTTTATTCGGTGGTGTATGTGCATCTTTTAGGTTACGTTCGATGTGATGCTTATATGTCGTTATATTGCGAACAACATGATTATTTACACTGATAAGTTGTCTGATATTAAATAATAAACACGACATCCTCCCTACCGCGTCATACCAATTCCTTTTACAAAGAGCTGAATATTTAAATTTTCAGAAACAAACTGGATGAAGGTATGCACCTCAATTTGGATTGACACCCCAAATACAAATCGCACTTTCCTAATTCAACCTTCCTACTATAGATAGTTCGGCATCATCTGTCGAGATTCGAACTAAACATAATTGGATCAGAAACCCTATGCACTATCTATCCGATGAGCCCGGTACATTATGACCTTTTTTGCATTATGGGAATTTTCCTTAATATGCAATAAAAGCGCAGCATCCACTTGAATGCTCGAGTTGCAATCGTCAACGCTCATAGAATTCAGTTGTTTCAGTATGGATGGAAAACGCAAAGGATTTCCATTTCTTGCAAAACAAAATGTCAGCTCCAAATAGTGTCGTTTTCGGTTAAGCATTAACGGATGGGCGATTTTCCGGAATACGACTTGAGATTTAACGAAATGGGGAGTTAAAGGGGCGTGTTTTTCGATGTCCCACTGAAACGCTCAGAAGGAACATTCGCGAGCTACGTTTGTCTCTCCCGTATTCAAATGGAGAGTGGGCTTCATATGGTATATATAGGAGATTTGTTTTGAGAATTCATGGGCAACATTCACCACATACGGATTCAAATGCGGACTCGGCTTTGTACGAGAAGATAAGCAGATTTTCGAAGTCCCACTGAGATGCCCAGAAAGAGCGTCCATGAACCACGTTTGTCTCTGAAACATTCAAATGTTAAATTGGACTTTACAAGGGGATATTAAGTAGGTTTTTTTCGATGGTAAAGAGTGTTCGCAAACGACGCTCACTGTCACACATTCAAATTGCAAGTTGGCTTTACAAGGGAAGATAAAAAAGTTTTTTTCTTGATGTCCTATTGAAATTCTCAGGAAGATTGTTTGTGAGCGATGGTTGCAACTTACATATTCAAATATGGATGCTCCTTTATAGGTTACGTCTAGACCAAGTCTGACATAGTTAATATACATATATATATATATATATATCCCACACATATTGGCTTTGTTGACTAACACAAAGTTATCAATGTCACTATAACTTCACATCGGTTATTCAGATTCATATCGCTGAAGGCATGTAATGTTTGCAATGTGATCTTTTAATTTCATAATCGTCTTATCAAACTGTTGAATTTATAAAGTTTTGAGAATAAGTCAACATCTGTAGTAAAATCAATGAAAAAGCTTCAAAATAAAATAAATCTTATCAATAGTTTCAAAAATGTACATAAATAAAGAGTAAAAAATTGCTAACTTTTATTTAATATAAATATTTCAAAGGTGTTATGTGAAAGTAAACATAAAAGGTGTTATGTTACTAATATCTTTGAGAGAACACCTTGTGAATTACTGAGACTTATTTTTAGATGATTCGTCCTGTTTTCTTAGCTGTCATCATGAGAAGAAAAGCAAAAAGGAATTGTAGTGAAAGGGATATTAGCTTACGCAGAAAATAATCTTTTCCGTAAGACATGGCCACGTCTGACACAGCACAAAAGAGGTGGTTTTTTTTTTTACGAGAAATGTCAGATCTTGCTTTGTTAGAAATCCTTTTTTTCCTTTTAGTGGCAAGAGATGTTCCTATTACATTCTTTTCAGAGAAACGGAGGGCAGGATGTAATGATTTTTTTATGTGGCAAAAGTTTTGTTGTATTCATCATGAAAAAAAACAGTGTCTTCTCTATTTCAGACAATAATGCTTGCGGTTCTTTTAGAAGTAGAATTACAAGCGAATTTCTCTGGAATATTTCTATTTCGATGGAGCATTTGTGTTTGAAGAGACTGTTGATTATGTCCAACAAAGGTTTTACAATAGGCCGTTAATTAAAAAGAGAATTTTAAGCCTTTATTTGTATGTGTATTAAAATGTTTTAGGTTTTGGCTCTTTCACTAAGCATCAGACCTCTAACTTAATAAAATTTTTATTAAAACAATTCAATAAACATACATATAAATTAACACTTAATTTAATGACGTGCATCACCAAATAAGTTATAAAAATAGAAGAAGGGCAAGTTATTGTTATCTTACATACTCATGGAAGAGAATTTAGTAGTGTCCTTTTTGTGTTGCAATGTTTTAAGTTGTGAACCTCACTCTAAGAATCGGACCTCTAATTTAAACAAATCTTTTTATTAAAACAAAAATTTCGACAAACCTAAACATAAATTAACACTTTACTTAATGAAACGCATCACTAATTAAATTATAAAAGAAAAAATATGACAAGTAATTGTTAACCCACATACTATGGTTTTACTAAGGTAACTAGATTAATGAAAGGCATCATCTTCTAATAAGTTAATGTAAATTAATTAATTCCCAGAGTTCAATATATGGTTAAATATATGATTCAATAGGTTAATGAATTCATCGTCATAACTCTTAAATTGCTTTAAATCTTTTGCAATTGTAACGAATGGCACGAGTAAAAGTTATATTGATAAACCTAAAGTAAAAGTTATATTAGTAAAGCTAAACTAAACGTTATATTAATAAACCTAAAGTAAAAGTTATATTAATAAAACTAAGAAAATAAAGAAATCAAATAAGGCTGTATTAAAAAACATTTTTTTACAAAATTTATTACGTCAAACTTTATTTTTTAATAATTTCAGTGAGATTTACATTTACAGAATATTCCACTCATCAAAATAAAATATATCTAACTTAATTCTGCTGTTATTAATTACTTCTTTCAGACTGGTTCTAGAATCGATTGCTTTATTTTATCTGAATCTCCTGTTTGAACAGGTTCGCCCTGTTTATAGGAGAGTAAATCATGTCTGATTAAATAAATTTTCTATTACGTTAATGGATTAGTATTTCGAACTTTTACTGTGATTGGTATTAAAAGCAGTCATGCATATTGCACTAACGCAGAATTTTTATTGCTGAGAACTGTTTCTGATCAGATATTTTCTAAGAACAAAATTGAAATTATTTATTATTGTTACCATTATTAATGATTTGCTTTTTAATATCTAATTGGTTTCTATGTGATTGATGTTTTGCTTAATTGAATGGGTATTGAAAAATTTCATTTCAATTCAAATTACATCTTTTTAGTATGCTTTTACAGACATAATTTAAAACATGTGATACAATTTATTTGCTTGCAATTACTTTCGATATTAGATGTAAAGTTCAACGTTCAACTGAAATACGTATCAGGTGAATACGTCTAAGGTATCAAAATATCTAGTTTCAAAACACATTAGGAAATATATCTTTTTTATAATAATAAAAAAAATTATAGTTTTAAGTGAATCAATATTTTAAATTATTGTAATATGGGGACGAATCAAGGAACATTAATTTTTATATTAAAGATATACAGTATATATATATAAAATATATTTTTTTAATTGAACAGAAAATGTATTTTTATAGCTAAAACATAGATCCATAGATATTGAGATAACATTAAATAAATATTCAGTTTTAAATGCATTATAATACGGAAAAAGTGAGCAAATTAAAATTGCTTTATTTTTTAATATGCGTTAATAAATATTTATAAATTAAGAGTTCATGCCCTCAGCATAATAACTCGTTATGAAACAATTCTAACGAGAAATTAAAATATAAGAAGAGTTCCTTTACGTTAGAAATATTTGAATTCATCATGCATTAACTTTATGATTCAAAATTATGTTAAGAAGGGTGTTTTAAAATATCAATTTAATATCGTCACACTGGTGTTTTGGCGGAAATGTTGAACTGGAATTTAAGTATTCAGCTCATAAAGTGTTTAAGTTTAAGTGCTCAGCTGACAAGTTCATAGACTGACACATAGATGACGCTACTAGTATTAAATCCATATGGATTTTAGTTAGCCCTATCCTTCAAAAGCTGTAGCACTATTAGTATGTGAGTTATAGCATTTTTAGTGTTCATCACGTGCAGTCCACTCGGCTGACTGTCGATTGGACTCCGGCGTGAAATGATGGAGCCATGTTTCATCCATTGTCACATATCGACGCAAAAATTCGGGTTTATTACGATTGAACAGCTCCGAACACTGCTTAGAATCATCCATTCGTTGTTGTTTTGGGTCGATTGTGAGCTCTGCGCGGCACCCACTTCGAACAGAGCTTTCGCATATCCAAATATTCATTCACGATATGTCCAACACGTTCCTTTGATATCTTTAGGGTCACAGCTATCTCAATCAACTTCACTTTACGGTTATCAGAAATTATTTTGTGGATTTTTCTGATGTTTTCGTCGGTAACAGCCTCTTTGGGGCGTGCACTGCGTGCATCGGCCTCGGTGCTCATTTTGCCTCGTCTAAATTTAGCAAACCACTTCTCTACAGTTGATTTTCCTGGTGGAAAGACCGAATAATGTTTACCAACCAAGCCTTGGCTTCAATAGTATTTTTGTTTGCCAAAAAGCAGTGCTTTATTAACGAACGAAATTCCTTTTTATCCATTTCTCAAACTAACAAAAGTTGATTCATTAAAAATGCTATAACTCACATACTAATAGTGCAACAACTGTCAAATTTATACACGTGACTTTTGAAGGTTAGGGTTAACTAAAAATTATATGGATTTAATACTAGTAGCGCCATCTATGTGTCAGCCTACGAACACATTTCAGCCCACCTGTTAGTACGAAGTGAATACATCCCCATAAACTTGTTGACTTCATCATAATATAGCAATTAATTCAGAAGAACAATTAATGTTCTTTGGACTATAATAATTTGAAAAATATAGGAGAATTTAGATAGAAGAACTTTCCTTCTTCTCTTTTATTTAATTGATCGTCCCTGCAAGCTAAAACAGGCATAAAGTAAGTTCACATAAAGTGCAGAGAAGTTACAGAGCCAAAACCTTCCCTCCTCCATTTGCTGCCTGATGGCCAAGTGACAAGAGCCCTAAACTTAGATACCACAGGCTTTCACGTTCGAATCCAGGCTGCTGTACGGATGTTTGTTAGTGGTTTCGAATCCACTTTAAACTTTCCTGGTCTCTGCGGCCCCCGTGTTTACGAAATGACAGTAGAGAGACAAACCAAACTTTCCTCCGTTGAATTTAAATGATTGTTAGTACAAGCTAAAACAGATATTAAAGTGCAGGGGAATATAGCGAGCCTATATTCTTCCTTCTTCTTTTTAATTTTATAGGCAGTCACAGCAAGCCAAAATAATGATTCACACTTTGTTCCAACTTTCTTAAGCCCAACAGACAGAGTTTCCTCTACATCAGGGGTCTCCAAACTACAGCCCGCGGGACAACTCCGGCTCAGCAGTGTCATCAATCCGGCCCGCGACAGCGAATAGCTTATTGCTGCTGTAATAAGTCGGATAAAAAAACACAGAACGATAATAACTCGGTTTTATTGACTTGATAGGTAAAGCTTAATGACAAGCATAATACGCAGAAAATTTAACTTAAGCATGACAACTAACAAGTAATTGAAATGTTAGTCCCCTTAACATTATAAACGAGTGAACATCCCGCGGTGACCCGGGGTAGTTATGTTGGGGTAAAGAGTATCGCATAGGTATGTATATCGATGTTTGGAATGTATATATCTCGAATCGAACATATGATTTTTATCCTGAAAATTCCCCAGGAATGGAAAAGCTAAATTAGTGCGAGTGAAACCATGGGGTATCCACTTGTAAAAAAATACTAATGAGATTTATGTAATTGTGATTTTCGTATATCGGTCGTATTAGAAATTATAGATAATGGCGGAAAAATTAAAATGGTTTTGGTCCTTAGTACTTACTGGATTAAACCCTAAGGCTGGAAAGTTTGGAGACCCCTGCTCTAGATGGATTTATCATGTTTATCTACAGCAAAAACATTAATTTTCGTTTAAACTTACTTGTAATGATTCGAAATGAGCCTGATTAGTTCAGAAATTCAACTTGCCATATAACAGGCCAAAGTACGCACCGGTACTAGAATACATAAGAACCTATTCAGTAAAGTAAAAAGAAATTACAAATATTCGCAAATAAAAAATAAAATATGATATAATATACAGCCTATGGACTCAATGCAAAATTTTTCAACGAGCAATCAGTAATTGTTCATAGAAGACCTTTTAATAATTTTTATCCTTCAATTATTGACTAATCTACTTTTCAGAAGTCGTCGCGGTGTTTTTTTTTTAAATTAATGCATAACTTCAATTCATTATGAAAAGGCCCCGAAGGCTTAATGAAAACCAACTTTCCAACAAGTTTGGGTTAATGAGGCCATTTAATGTTCATCGTAACCCTTTTATGGATCACGTGTTCTCCCGAGGGATTGACGTCACTGATTAAAGGAAGCCAATTCCTGTCCCGAGTTCTTGGCAGAACTTTGAAAGTTGCTTTAGGGGGCTGCGAATTCACTTGAGAGGACATAAAAATTTAATAACTAAAATCTGCCCTTCTTTTCCATTTACAAGATGGAAGACGCTTTTAGGTTCACTTTAAAAGCGTGAAGAAATGGCATTAGGGATTAGTTCTAAATGCTGCAGAAGCAAAAAGGGTCTTCCTTTGCTTTCAGTGCTATGTTTTTGTCTTTCAAGTTCTTAGACAGAAAAATTTTCCGCAGCAATGAATATTTAAATGACGCGAAACTTTGTATTTTCAAGAAAAGTGTGAAATATCCAGAATTTAGTTACATTATGAAATGTTTCAGCATTATGTAGTAAAATATGTGTAATACATTATGTAGCAATATGTTATGTGTAATACATTATGTATCAATATGTCATATGTAATACATTATGTAGCAATATGTTATGTATAATACGTTATGAAGTAAAATATTGTTTTAAAAGTGTGATAAATAGTTTGGAAATTTTTTTTATCTGCACTAGAAATGCATTTTAATGTTGAAAAACAACATGAAGCACAATCGTATCAAGTATTACTCAATTTTGCAGAAAAAAAAAATCGAAAAATAATCTTTAAAAAATAAGGAAATTTTTTTGAATTATTTAAAGTAACACAATTATTTTTTATCTGTATATTTCGGTCACGTGTAATTTTGTTACTTTTATGGTCTTAAGACGGGTTAATTTTTGATATATAAAGCGTTTAAAAAATAAAAAAAAGCTATCCACAATATTACAGAAATGCAACAGTGTCCAACCGAAAGACAGTCCATTGCAACATCGTTTGGCATTCTTCAAATAAGTTATTCGTTTTGATGCGCATATTCATCATTGGGCATTAACCATAAAACAAATGATATGTCTTATATGATTGATAGGTCTTGTCAACGAAAAAATCATGGATATAGTAGTCTAAATACTGTTCTGCTAGAGTTTTTTACTTTGAAAAAGTGGTAACCCAATGAAACGATTTCTGTCATCAAAATCATGCATTTAGTTAGGTCCCGGTCACATTAGCCTAAAGGGTGCATAAAATGATCGTAGAGCGACAAACAAAAACATGATAAAACCAAAATCCATCTTAATTTTATCGATCGTCACTGCAATCTAAAGCATAGAGGCATCATTTGCCTTGATTGATTCATTGATCCAGCACTCTTAAACCCAACGGAGAGAGTTTCCTATCGGCTGATTTATCATGTTTATCTGCAGTAAAATTAATTTTCATTTCATCCTACTTGTAGTGCTTAGAATTGAGCCCGATTAGTTCAGAAATTCAACTTGCCATCTAACAGGGCAATGCATGTGCCGGTACTAAAATATATATGAATATGTAGAGTAAACTAAAAAAAAATACAAATGTTGGCAAATAAAGAATAAATCATGATACAATATTAAGCCGAAGAATTTAATACAGATGTTTCAACGAGCAATCAGTAATTGTTTATGGAAGACCTTTTAATAATTATTATCCTTCAGTTATTGAATAACCTAATTTTCAGAAGTCCTCGCAATGTATTTTTAAAAATTAATGCACAACTTCAATTAGTTCTCAAAAGGCCCCAAGGCCTAATGAAAACCAACTTTCCAACAAGTTGGGTTAATGAGGCCATTTAATGTTCATCGTAACCCTTTTATGGATTACGTGTTCTCCCGAGGGAATGACGTCACTGATTAAAGGAAGCCAATTCCTGTCCCGAGTTCTTGGCAGAACTTTAAAAGTTGCTTTAGGGCGCTGCGAGTTCACTTGAGAGGTAGTAAAAATTTCATAACTAAAATCCGCCCTTCTTTTCTATCTATGTGATGGAAGACGCTTTTAGGTTCACTTTAAAAGCGTGCGAAATGACATTAGGGATTAGTTGAGAATGCTGCAAAAGCAAAAATGGGCTGCCTTTGCTTTTAGCGCTGTGTTTTCGTTTTTCAAGCTCTTAGACAGAAAAAGTTTCCGCAGCAATGAATATTTAAATGATGCGAAACTTTGTATATTCAAGAAAAGTGTGAAATACCCAGAATTTAGTTACTTTATGAAATGCTTAAGCGTTATGTAGTAAAATACGTGTAATACGTTATGTAGTAAAATACGTATAATACGTTATGTAGTAAAATACGTATAATACGTTATGTAGTAAAATACGTTATGTAGTAGTATGTTATATGTAATACCTTTTGTAGTAATATATTATGTGTAATACATTATGTAGTAAAATATTGTTTTAAAATTGTGATAAATAGTTGTCTGGATAAGAATTTTAAAAAATTTATAGCTGTGCTAGAAATACATTTTAATGTTTAAAAACGCACAATTGTAGCAAGTATTACTCAATTTTGCAGGAAACAAAAATAGAATAACAATTCTTTAAAAAATAATTTTTTCTCAAAGAAATATTTCCGATTTATTAAGTAACACAGTTATTTTTATCTGTATATTTCGGACTCGTGTAGTTTTGTTATTTTAGGATCTTAAAACAGGTTAATTTTTGCTATGTAAAGCACTTAAAAAGAAAAATTAAAGAAAAAAACTAACCGTTGTATTGCACAAATGCAACTGGGTCCAGTCGAAGGACAATTCATAGCAACATTGTCTTGCATTCTTCAAATAAGGAATTCGTTTTGATGCGCATATTCATCATTGGGCATTAACCATAAAACAAATTATACATGTTATCGAACTTGTCGACGAAATCATGGATTTAGTACATGGAATTAGTACTATAAATACTTTTCTTCTAGAGTTCTTTACATTGAAAAAAAAATGGTATAAAATACGGTAAAAATGGTATGGATAAATGGTGAATGGTATGGTAAAAATGGTAAAAAAGGTATGGTGAAAAAAATGGTAAAGCTGCATATTATCCTTTGCCCAATCGCCTGTGACGGGGTCTTCTGGACCTGGTGTAGGCCTTCCTACACCAGGGGGATGATTAACAACAACTGTTATGAATTAATGACTCTAATCGTATTCGGTATTTCCATGTTCATAGCAACACTCATGATTATGGTACATTTCATTAGGTATTATTTAACTGTATTATATGAAATATTTTGCATAATATTTCTCAAATTTTAAGGAATTATTTAAAAAAACATTGAATGAATAATTTTTTATTCACTCCTCGAAGTGGAAGAAAAAATAAATCGATACATATGAATTTAGGGAAACATGTATATGTTCAGGTAACATATGAACACTGAAGAAATAGGTTCATATATGAGGTTTTCATATTTTGTTGATAGGCTTTTGCGTTGTTATTTGAATTTGGTAGCCGCCTTCCTCATTTTCACTCCATCAAGTTCTGGGAAAAGCTATATTCCGTGTTTTAAAAAAATGCTTTCTCCAAAATTCTTTTTTCTGTTTCATTGAACAATTGTACTTTAACCGAAAAGAAATTCGTATACTTATCTTTAAAAAAAGTGGACGTAACTAAAGAAATAGAGAAGTCGAAGGAAAGAGAACAAAAAGTTGAAGAAAATAAAGAACAAAATAAAAAGGACAGACATTTTTGCAGTTGAGAACATGAAACTCAAGCTCTAACTAAATTAGAAGCCTGCCAAATGCTATCCCTTTAAGTAATTCAAGTCATTCTGTAAAAAGATAGAAATAGTTAAAAAACGCAGTAGAACACAGATTTCGAGGAATTTTTTTGTGCTCTTTTCGTAATCCTACAGAGAAACGTCGGTGTTTTACTTGTCAATTCCAATCACCGGTGTTTCCTTTAAATCAAGACAAGAACTTTAGAAAACAAAGAGAAACACAGCAGAAGTTTTAAAAATGAACTGCAAATAAAATAGTGATTAGGAAGTCGAAAAATTTATTACTTCAATTAATTACTTGGAAGTCTTTTTTTTTATTTTACAATTTACGATTTATCCTATTTTTTCTACATTTGGTTAAATTTGTTTCTTTATTTTTAAGAGCAATTTGTGTGTGTGGCTTTTTTTACAGTTTCAAATTAAATTGAAGCTCAAGCTTAGTTAAAATTAAAGCCTAATTAATTTCATTAGTAGTTTTTTAAAATGAAAAAGAAATGCCGTTTATTTATTGGAGAGGATGCAATATTTATTATTTTTGAGAAAAACGTTTTGTTTTCATTTTATTCTTGAATAAAAAAAAGGTTTGAAATTTATTTTTTATATTGTTGTGATTTGCATTTTTGTAGTCTATAAATAACTGCGAAACATTTGATGTGGGCCTGAATGGCGAGTGTCTAGTTCTCTGGCCCTCGGTGCCACAGATTTCGTGTTCGAATCCCGGCGGGACATGGATGTTTGAAATGGTTCGGAATCCAATTTAAACAATCCCGATCTAATAGGCTCGTAGATCATTGTCTTGAGGTTTAGTCAGCTTCAGCCCTAATGGTTCCTCGCTAAAGTGAAGCCACATATTATCCTTAGCCACGGCCCAGTCGCCTGCGACGGGGTATTTAGGCCTGGTGTAGGTTTCTCTGCACCAGGCGGATTAGTAATAACAACAGCTGAGGCGATTTAATTACTCTAATCATATTCGATTTTTTTTATATTTATAGCAACATTCATGATTATGTATATTCCGTAGATAGTAGTAAACCGTATTCTATGAAAATTGTTAAGCAATATTTTTCAAGTAGTAATGAATTATTTTTAGAAAACGTTAAATGAATACTCTATCCTATTTTTATTACTTCCTATTGAAACCAGAATTTTGAAGTGGAGGCAAAATAGGTCGATGTATATGAATTTAGAGAAAAATATATATGTTAATGCATGAACACTGAAGAAATAGGTTCATATATCAGGTTTATATATTTGTTGAAAGGTTTTTATGTTATTGTTTGAACTTTGCAGTCACTTTTCTCATTTTCACTCCATCAAGTCCTTGCAAAAGCTATATTCCGTGTTTTAAAAAAATGCTTTCTCCAAAATTCCTTTTTATTTCTGTTTCATTGAACAATTGTACTATTACTGAAAAAAAAATCGCAAACTTATCTTTAAAAAAAGTGAAATAAATTAAAGAAATAGAGAAGTTGAAGGAAAAAGAACATAAAGAACAAAATAAAAATGAAAACGACACACATTTTTGCAGTTGAGAACATGAAACTCAAGCTCTAACTAAATTAGAAGCCTGTCAAATGTTATCCCTGCAAGTAATTCAAGCCAGTCTGTAAAAAGATAGAAATAGTTGAAAAAACGCAGTAGAACACAAATTTCGAGGAATTGTTTTGCGAACTTTTCGTAATCCTACAGAGAAACGTCGGTGTTTTATTTGTCAATTCCAATCACCAGTATTTCCTTTATATGTAAGGAAAATACCATTCTTTTTAAATTTAGAAAACAAAGAGAAACACAACAAAAGTTTAAAAAAGAACTGCAAATAAAATAATGATTAGGAAATCAAAAAAGTTTATTTCTTCAATTAATTACTTAGAAGTCTTTTTTTTATTTTACAATTTACGATTTATCCTATTTTTTTCTGCATTTGGTTCAATTTGATTCTTTATTTTTACGAGCAATTTGTGTTTTTTTACAGTTTCGAATTAAATTAATTCTCAAGCTTAGTTAAAATTTAAGCCTAATTAGTTTCATTAGTATCATTTTTATAATCTAAAATAAATGTTTTCTTACGGTGGAAGATTGAAATAAATATTATTTAAAAAAAAAACATTTTGTTTTCATTAAAAAAAAAAAATATTTATTTTGAATCAATCAATATCCGGATCTATCAATTACCGGAATTGAATCTATTTCTGGCAATTGATAGCCTAATACAAAAAAAAGTTAAAGGCATCATTAAGAAGGCATAGCACAGTATAAATTAAGGCCCATGTAAAATGGCTTCCATATTTTTAACAAATCATGTATGTTGTTTACAAGAATATTGAACCATTCCTAATGGAGAAATTGTGAAAGATGTCCTGGACAATATGGATAGGGTGTTGTGCAATGGACTTTACAAAATAGATTAAAGTGATTCAATAATACTGAGACAGGTATTCGAAAATTTGTAACGAAAATGTGGACATTCATCTCCATATTCGTCAAACACTTCCTTTGGATAGGCCTATCCTCCTGGGAAACGCTTTCCCTTTAGGAGTTAAACAATGTTTTTCTCATAGAAGGCTTGTAGTTGACTTATATGTCAGCATATGCATTTTAATCACTCTCCCTGCTGCACGAGAATGCTGTCCAAAACATGGCAGAATTCCATTCATTCTATACAGTCGGAGGATAATAATCCATATGGGTGCAGAAAAGAATTCTCTTATCATAGGCATTCCGCTAATTCCCACACTTTCATTTAACATTTCAGTACTAGGACCTCAATATTAATCAACAACTGTGATTTATTTTGTAAAGTCTACAGAAGATAACCTTATTCATCCTCTCTAGAAAAACTTTTACAATTTCTCCATTAGGAATGGTTTAAAATTCTTGTAAACAATATATAAGATTTGTAAAACTTTATTTAACCCCTTTCATATGAGTCTACATTTATGGTGTTTTATGCCTTACTTATGAATTCAGGAAACGAATATGAAAAGCATGAATTTAAAAAATAATATGTACCGCGAGTATAAAACATCTAATAACGATTAAAAAACAATAGACGCTGCGATAACTCTACTAGGTAAAAATGTATTAAAATTACACAAAGTAGTATTAGTTTGAAATGTTTTTCTATCCTTAAAACAAAGAATACCTTGATCTATATTATAACTGATAATATATCGATTTGCATTATTACTGATATCTACATTGTTGATATTACATCGATCTGTATTATTTTTTTATATGATTCGTATTATTGTTGATAATATACCGATCTGTATCATTGTTAATAATTCTTCTTGGCCCAATTATTTATTTGGGAAGACCTAGCATATAGAATTTTAAACACAATCCAAAAGAGCCTATAAAATAAAAGCTTCCACCACACCATTTCCACCAAAAGTTGAGAACTTTCTTTTCCCGAAAAGTAAAAATAAATGCTACATAAAAGCGTCTCTCTGCAGTCGGTTTTTCCCCAAGAACATGCACGAAATTCGTTGGGAAGAATATTTTCTTCCTGAGAGCCATATTTTTTATTAATCTGCAAAGCTGATTTTCTTGTCTACGGCAGTCCAAAGAAAAACGCCAAGGGGCTTAATCCGAGCTTCGGATGCCATTAGGAAGGAAGGAAAGGAAATTTCAGTTTTTTTTTTTTCATCTGTTTGAAATATCTATACGGACTTTCATGACTTTTAGGATTTAGATAGAAAAGCTCCACGGACCCAGCATGAAGGAGCTTTTTGTGGATTATAGTTATGATCAGAATATTTTTTACTTAATGTCGCTAGAAGCTCTTTTGTGAGATGAAAAGATAGTGCCTTGAGGAGTTGGCACATCTTCTTATAAAAGTATTTATACATTTTTATTTCTTCCACTTCTCCACGCCTCCCTTCACCTAGCTCTATAAACCCCCTACAAGTTAGAAAGGGAAGGGTGGAACAATAAATGGCTTCATTACCCCAATAGAATACCGATGGGGGTTGAGGGGAGGGTATAGTGACAAATAGCATGATTTTTTAAGAGAAATTGTCCCCCATTTGCATTTCGCATGAAAGGAAATCAAAAACCTCATGTCAAGAAGATTGAATAGCGATACATTTTTCTTTTTACAATCATCATCGAGTCTCCACGTTTCTGAAAGCAGTATGCCGCCAGCGGATTCGAACCACAGTCCTACTGCACGTTAGTTGCGCAATTTCACTCTAGACCATGAGTCGGGCACAGTATTTGGCAGCGTCAAAAGTTGAATCGGGATATCTGGACCTTTCATTAAGTTATGCACTGAAGTGACAAAAGTCATGGGATAGCAATATGCAAATTTTCAGATGGCAGTAGCATCGCGTAGAACAGGTATAAATGCGCAGTGCTTTCGCAGAGCTTTCATTTCTGTTCAAGTTATTCATGTGAAGAGGTTTTGAAGTGATGATGACCGCACGACGGGAATTAATAGACTTTGAACGCGGAATGTTAGTTGGAGCTAGACGCATGGGTCATGCCATTTCGGAAATCGTTAGGGAATTCAACATTCCCAGATTCACTTTGTCAAGAGTGTGCCGAGAGTATGAAATTTCAGGCATAACATCCCACCATGGACAGCGCAGTGGTCGACCGCCTGCACTTAACGACCGAGACCGGCGACGTCTGGAAAGAGTCGTAAATTCTAACAGACAAGCAACACTGCGTCAAATAACCGCAGAAATCAATGTGGGACGTACAAGGGACTTGTCTGTTAGAACTGTGTGGAGAAATTTGGCTTTCTTGGGCTATTCCAGCAGAAGACCGACTCGAGTGCCTTTATTGACAGAACGACATCGCTTGCAGCGACTCTCGTGGGCACGTGAGCATATCGATTGGTCCCTAGATGAATGGAAAACCGTGTCCTGGTCTGATGAGTCACGATTTCAGTTGGTAAGAGCTGATGGTAGGGTTCGAGTGTGGCGCAGACCCCACGAAGGCATGGGCCCAAACTGTCAGCAAGGCACTCTTCAAGCTGGTGGTGGCTCCGTAATGGTGTGGGCTGTTTTCTCATGGCATGGACTTGGTCCTCTGGTGCGACTGGACCGAACATTGACTGGAAATGCTTATGTTCAGCTACTTGGAGATCACTTGCAGCCATTCATGGACTTCATGTACCCAAACAACGATGGGATTTTTATGGATGACAATGCGCCATGTCACCGGGTCACAACTGTTCGCGATTGGTTTGAAGAACATTCTGGACAATTCCAACGAATGATCTGACCACCTAGATCGCCCGACATGAATCACATCGAGCATTTATGGGACATCATCGAGAGGTCTGTTCGTGCCCAAAATCCTGCACCATCAACGCTTTCACAATTATGGACGTCTATCGAGACAGCATGGCTCAATATTCCTGCAGAAGTCTTCCAACGACTTGTTGAGTCCATGCCACGTCGAGTTGCTGCACTTCTCCGGGCGAAAGGAGGGCCGACACGATATTAAGAGGTATCCCATGACTTTTGTCACTTCAGTGTATATACTCTTTTATAATAAAATTGCCTTTATAATATAAAACATAGGATTAACTATTACCTTGTTACAGAAAACGAAACATATTTACCTTATTGGAACATAGTTATTTAATAATTCCTTTCCTTTATTTAAATATTTTTAAATAAAAGAAATATGTTGGTAAACAGCATAATAATAATGAACGACCAGAAAATCCAATATGGGATGAAAAAACATGGAATTCAGCAAACGAATATGAAAAGCATGCCTTTAAAAAATATCAGTAATGAGAATAAAGAATCTAAGAACAATTGACAAATAATAGACGTTGTGATAAAGCTACCAGGTAAAAATGTATCAAAACGACACAACGAAGTACTAGTTTGAAATGTTTTTCTGCGATTAAAACAAAGAATATATTTTGATCTTCATAATTTATCAATTTGTGTTATTATTACTATCTACATTGATATCTATATCGATCTGTTTTATTGTTGATATGATTCGTATTCTTGTTATGTCAATTTGTATTATTGTTGATAATGTATCGATCTATATTATGGTTGCTAATATATTGATCTATATTATTGCTGATAATATAGTGACTTTTATAATTGTTGATAATATAACGATCTGCATCATTGCTAATAATTCTTCTTGGCCCATTTATTTATTTATGAAAAACTAGCATAAAGGCTTTTAAACATGATCCCAAACAGTATATAAGATATAATCTTCCACCTACCCTTTCCACCAAAAGTTGAGAACTTTTCTTTTTTCCGAAAAGTAAAATAAATGCGACATAAAAGAATCTCTTTGAAGTCGGTTTCTCCCCAGAACATGCAGTTGGGAGAATATTTTCTTGGGAACCATATTTTTTATTAATCTGCAAAGCTGATTTTCATGTCTACGGTAGCTCAAAGAAAAACTCAGAGAGGCTTAATCCGAGCTTCGGATGCCATTAGGAAGGAAGAAAAGTACGCCCAGATTCAAGAACGAGGTAAAATGACATTGCTTTCTTTTTCTGTTTGAAATATCTATACGGGACTTTCATTACTTTTAGGATTTAGATAGAAAAGCTCCAAGGACCCAACATGAAGGAGCCTTTTGAGGATTATAGTAGGATCAAAATCTTTTTTATTTAATGTCGCGAGAAGCGCTTTTGTGCTATGAAAAGATAGTGCCTTAAGGAGTGGGCACATCTTCTTATAAAAATACTTAAGACATTTTTATTTCCTCCACTCTTCACCCCTACATCTAAGTCTATATAGCTCCCTTCCAGTTAGAAAGGGGAAGAGTGGAATAATTTGTGGATCTCATTACGCCATTAGCCCACCGATGGGTGTTGATGAAAGGACTGCGAAAAAGAACATAACATTTTAAGAGGAAAATGCCCCACATTTGCATTTCTCGTGGGACAAAACTTCTATTAGGAAGATTGACTATCGATACGAGTTGCTTATTAGAATCACCATCGAGGTTTTTTCGTTTCTGAAAGCAGTACGTCTCTATCGGATTCAAACCACGATCCTCCTGCACGTTAGTTGAGCATTATTTGGCAGCGGTAGAATTTGAATCCTGATATTTGGACAGAGAAACAGAGCAGTATGTTTTCAGAAGGCGTTTCTGAAAGTAGTATGCCACCAGAGGATTCGAACCACGGTCTTTCTGCACGCTATTTGCGCAATTTGACATTGGGTCACCAGTCGGACCAATTATTTGGCAGCGGTGGAATTGACCCCATATATTTCGACCTTTCCTTAAATTATGTATACGCTTTTTAATGAAATTGTCTTTATAATATAAAAAGTTTTTTCCCCTAATGCAGCAATACAAAGATAGTCATTTTTATGCCATAAACAAGGGTTGCACCCCTGCCACTCATTGAGCACCACCCAGGGGGCACATATAGTCTGAAGATACGCTAGGGACGCGAGTAACACTACCCCCTCACAACGCTCTACGATCCTATTAGACCGAGACCTACTGTTTAAAGTGGATTCCGAACAACTACAAGCATCCATGGCATCGGTAATCGGATATATTGATCGGTATTATTGTCGATAATATGTCTGTCTGTGTTATTGATGATAATGAATCGATCTATATTATAGTTGATAATGCATTGATCTATATTATGGCTGATAGTGTATTGATCTATATTATTGTTGATAGTATATCGATCTATATTATTGCAGATAATATATCGATCTCTGTCATTGATAATAATTCTTCTTGGTACAATTATTTAGTTGGGAAAAACTAGCACAGATAATTTTAAACATGATCCAAAACAGCCTAAAAAATATAATCTTCCACCAACCCTTTCCACCAAAAGTTGAGAACATTCTTTTCCCGAAAAAAAAAAAAAAAAAAAAAAAAAATGCGACATAAAAGCGTCTCTCTGCTGTCGGTTTCTCCCCAGAACACGCATGAAATTCGTTGGGAGAATATTTTCTTCTTCAGAGCCATATTTTTTATTAATCTGCAAAGCTGATTTTCTTGTCTACGGCAGATCGAAGAGAAACGACGAGGGGCTTAATCCGAGCTTCGGATGCCATTAGGAAGGAAGGAAAGTACGCCCAGATTCTCGAACGAGGTAAAATGACATTTCTTTCTTTTTTATCTATTTGAAATATCTATACGGACTTTCATTACTTTTAGGATTTGGAGGGAGAAGCTCTAAGGACCCAACATGGAGGAGCTTTTTGTGGATTATAGTATGATCAGAATCTTTTTTATTTAATGTCGCAGGAAGCTCTTTTGTGATATGAAAAGATAGTGCCTTGAGGAGTTGACACATCTTTTTATAAAATTATTTAGACGTTTTTATTTCCTCCACTCCTCATTCCGGCACCTAGCTCTATATAGCCCCTTACCAGTTAGGAAGGGGTGGATGGTACAATCGGTAGGCCCACTGATGGGTGTTGAAGGGAGGACAGGGACAAATAACATAATTTTTTTTAGGAGAAACTGCTCCACATTTTCATTTCGCCTGGGAGGAAACTCAAAAATTCCTGTCAAGAAGATTGACTATCGTTACGAGTTGCTTATTACAATCACCATAGAATGTGCTCGTTTCTGAAAGCAGTATAACTCCATCGGATTCGAATCACTGTCCTCCTGCTTATTATTTGCGTACTTTTCCACTAGGCCACGAGTCTGTCAAAATATTTGGAATGAATGAGATGTAATTTGAACCCAGATATTTTGATCTGTCATTAAATTATATAAAGTTCTACGATCCTATTACACCAGGGCCTACTGTTTAAAAAGAATTTCGAACCACTACAAACATCCATGACACCACCGGGACTCGCACACGAAATCTGTGGTACAGAGCGCTAGTCACTCGGCCACCATGCCCCTTAGCTGATAATATATCGATCTATATTATTGTTGATAATAGATCGATTTATATTATTGCTGATATCTACATTATTGTTGAATATATATCAATCTGCATTATTGTGGATATTATGATTTGTATTGTTGTTGATAATATATTGAACTGTATTATTGTTGATAAGATTTGTATTATTGTTGATTATATGCCAATCTGTATTATTGTTGATTATATGCCAATCTGTATTATTGTTGATTATATGCCAATCTGTATTATTGTTGATAATAGATCGATTTATATTATTGCTGATATCTACATTATTGTTGAATATATATCAATCTGCATTATTGTGGATATTATGATTTGTATTGTTATTGATAATATATTGAACTGTATTATTGTTGATAAGATTTGTATTATTGTTGATTATATGCCAATCTGTATTATTGTTGATATTTAACTTGTATTGTTGTTGATAATATGTCGATATTATTATTGATAATGTATCGATCTATATTATTGCTGATAATGCATTGATCTATAATATTGCTGATAATATATGAATCTGTATTATTCTTGATATCTAGATTATTGTTGATAATACACTGAAGTGACAAAAGTCATGGGATAGCAATATGCAAATTTTCAGATGGCAGTAGCATCGCGTAGAACAGGTATAAATGCGCAGTGCTTTCGCAGAGCTTTCATTTCTGTTCAAGTTATTCATGTGAAGAAGTTTTGACGTGATGATGACCGCACGACGGGAATTAACAGACTTTGAACGCGGAATGTTAGTTGGAGCTAGACGCATGGGTCATGCCATTTCGGAAATCGTTAGAGAATTCAACATTCACAGATGCACTGTGTCAAGAGTGTGCCGAGAGTATGAAACTTCAGGCATAACATCTCACCATGGACAGCGCAGTGGTCGACCGCCTGCACTTAACGACCGAGACCGGCGACGTCTGCAAAGAGTCGTAAATTCTAACAGACAAGCAACACTGCGTCAAATAACCGCAGAAATCAATGTGGGACGTACAAGGGACTTGTCTGTTAGAACTGTACGGAGAAATTTGGTTTTCTTGGGCTATTCCAGCAGAAAACCGACTCGAGTGCCTTTACTGACAGAACGACATCGCTTGTAGCGAATCTCGTGGGCACGTGAGCATATCGGTTGGTCCCTAGAGGAATGGAAAACCGTGGCCTGGTCCGATGAGTCACGATTTCAGTTGGTAAGAGCTGATGGTAGGGTTCGAGTGTGGCGCAGACCCCACGAAGGCATGGGCCCAAACTGTCAGCAAGGCACTCTTCAAGCTGGTGGTGGCTCCGTAATGGTGCGGGCTGTTTTTTCATGGCATGGACTTGGTCCTCTGGTGCGACTGGACCGAACATTGACTGGAAATGCTTATGTTCAGCTACTTGGAGATCACTTGCAGCCATTCATGGACTTCATGTACCCAAACAACGATGGGATTTTTATGGATGACAATGCGCCGTGTCACCGGGCCACAACTGTTCGCGATTGGTTTGAAGAACATTCTGGACAATTCCAACGAATGATCTGGCCACCTAGATCGCCCGACATGAATCCCATCGAACATTTATGGGACATCATCGAGAGGTCTGTTCGTGCCCAAAATCATGCACCATCAACGCTTTCACAATTATGGACGTCTATCGAGACAGCATAGCTCAATATTCCTTCCAACGACTTGTTGAGTCCATGCCACGTCGAGTTGCTGCAATTCGCCGGGCGAAAGGAGGGCGGACACGATATTAAGAGGTATCCCATGACTTTTGTCACTTCAGTGTATATTGATCTGTATTATTGCTGTTAATATATCGATCTATATTATTGCTAATAATATATCAATCTGCTTTATTATAGATAACAAATCGGTTTGTATTATTGCTGATATCAACATTATTATTCATAATATATCGATCTCTATTATTTTTAATAATTCTTCTTGGCCCAATTTATTGTTTGGATAGAACTAGCACAGAGAATTTCAGACATGATCCAAAACAGCCTATAAAATATAATCTTATACCAAACCCTTTCCACCAAAAGTCAAAAACGTTCCTTTTTCACAAAAGTAAAAAAAAAAAAAAGTGACATAAAAACGTCTCTTTGCAGTCGGTTTCTCCCCAGAACATGCACGAAACTCGTTTGGAGAATATTTTCTTCTTCAGAACCTTTTTTTTATTAATCTGCAAAGCTGATTTTCTTGTCTATGGCAGTTCGAAGAAAATCGCCGAGGGGTATAATCCGAGCTTCGGATGACATTAGGAAGGAAGGAAAGTACGCCCAGATTCTAGAACGAGGTAAAAGGACATTTCTTTTCTTTTTCATCTGTTTGAAATATCTATACGGACTTTCATTACTTTTAGGATTTAGAGGGAGAAGCTCCACGGAGACAACATGAAGGAGCTTTTAGAGGATTATAGTATGATCAAAATCTTTTTTATTTAATGTCACGAGAAGCCCTTTTGTGATATGAAAAGATAGTGCCTTAAGGTGTTGGCACATCTTTTTATAAAAGTAATTAGACGTTTTTATTTCCTCCACTCCTCACGCCGGCATCTAGCTCTATATTGCCTCCTACCAATTAGGAAAGGGAATGTGAAACAATCGGTGGGCCTCATTACTCCAATAGCCCACCAATGATTATTGAGGAGAGGTCAGTGACAATTAACCGGAATTTTAAGAGAAACTGACCAGCATTTGCCAGAAAACCAAAAATTCCTATCAGTAAGACTGTCACAGCGATGTGAGTTGCTTTACACTTATTGCAATCGCCATCCAGACACCTCGTTTCTGGAGTGGCCTGATGACCAATTAGTTAGCGCTCTGTCCCTTGGTACCACAAGCTCCAGGTTCAAATCCCGGCGGGGGCATGTATGTTTGTGAGTGATTCAAAATCAACGTTAACCTGTAGATCCCGGTCTGTTTAGCCTCGTGTGCACAAGATGACCGTAGGTGACAACCAAACCAAACAAAATCTCGTTTGTGGAAGCAGTACGCCCTCAGAAGATTCGAACTACGATCCTCCTGCACTTTAGTTGGACATTTTGCTACTGAGCCTCGATTCGGACATATTATTTGGCAATGGTGGAATTAGAATCTTGGTATTGGAACTTTAGAAAAAGATATCATTCAATTATATTATGTACGCTGTTACAATAAAACTGCCTTTACACATTTTACAATATAAGGTCAGATAGGATCCATTATTGTACTGTTACAGAAAATGAAATATATTCACTTTCTATAAACTTAGATGTTTTCCAACTTTATCATTTATTTAAATCTCATTTATTAAATATAGTATCAAATTCAACAAAATATGAAAAACATGCATTTAAAAAACAATATCAGTCGCAGCATTAAGCATCTAACAACGATTAAAAAACAATATACGTTGTGATAACGTTACCAGGTAAAAATGTTATCAAAATGACTCAAAGAAGTGCTAGTTTGAAATGTTTTTCTGTTCTTGAAATGAAGAATTATAATGTCATTAAGAATATATGAACAGATTTAACATCTTTCCAATTTAGAAATTCTTTTTCGACATTGATAAACGACTGTTGTAAACCAAAAAAGGGTTTTTTAATTAATTAAAAATATTTTTGTAATTTTGCCTACGCACCAATTAAAAAAAATAAAATTTCTAGGATAAAAGTTGGACTAATTCTTGATATAATATTTAAATTTTAAGATCATAAAGAAAGTTTCTTCCTTTATATGTAGAAAAATTTAAAATATATCGAATAATTTTTGTGAATGATATTAAGTATTTATAATATAGCAACAGATCAATGGATAAAAATAAATATTTTCAAACAATTTTCGGAAGGAAAGTGATTATTGGCATTTATTAATTATCTAATTGCTATTTAAAAGAATTATTTTTATGTTAAAAGAGATTAATTATTTTAACTTTGTAAAAAATTCAGAACAATGTATAGTAGACTGGTTGTCATTAACTATAATATGAATAACTAATGAAAGTAGCTATTGAAAAATTTGCATTGTAAGCACCACTCAAAATTAAAAGAAATTTATACACTTTTCCTTCTGTTTGTGCATGAATACTATGTTTACAGAATAAAACAAAGTAAGAATTAATTTTTCTATCAAAATTTAAATAATATATTTAAAGAATACATATATTTTAATTTAAGTATTAATGCATGCATGTTAACTTGGCTTCTATTATTTCTTTCCTTAAAAATGCTAAAAATTTAATGACGTTCTAACATTATTTAAATACGTGACAAGAATACGTATGAGAAACAGCTTCTTTTCTTTAATTAATTCTAAAGTTTTAAAAGATTAATTATGTAAATGATAAGATACATTAAAAATGCATAGCTAATTGAGTTGAATTACACTATCACAAATTTCAATAAATATAATATTTTTTTAAATTACCTGTTTATCTGCATTTATTAAAATTAAGATTATATCGAATAACTTACTTTATGTATCGATCAAACGACTTGAGTTGTTGAATTATTTGTTTTGCATAATTGCGAAATAATTATATAATTTTAGGAATTGTTTTTATAAAAACGATTTATAAGATTGATTAAAAGTTCCAGGCAGTAATCTATAGTAAATGAATAATAAATAATATATATAAAAATTAATATAAATAATATAAATAATTGATCTTTCATTTCATTGTTTTTAATTTAAAAAATTAAAAACAATGAAATGAAAGATTGTTCAAATACTACACGAAGAAGTAATTGTTTAAATATTATAAGAAGAAGCCATTGTTCAAATACTACAATAAGAAACAATTGTTCAAATGCTACAAAAGCAATTGCTTGAATAAAAGAAGGAGCAATTGTTGAAATACCACAATAAGAAGCAAATGCTCAAACTCTACAAAAGCAATTGTTTAAATACTATAAGAAGGAGCAATTGTTTAAATATCACAATAAGAAGCAATTGTTCAAATATACAAAATCAATTCTTCAATTTCTACAAAAGCAGTTGTTTAAATACAATAAGGAGAAATTGTTTAAATACCACAATAAGAAGCAATTGTTCAAATGCTACAAAAGCAATTTTTTAAATACTACAAGAAAGATCAATTGTTCAAATACTACAAGAAGCATTATCAAATTCTGAGAAAAACAGTCTGTTAAGTAATGGTTAAATTAACTTTTATAAACATAAGCTGATCTTTTGATCAATTGAAAGGTGTACGAAGCTCTTGGCTGCCAAGCAGATATATGCTTACTGTCATGGACTGTTGAATGCTGTGTCTTTACTCCAGGTCCATTGATTTGCTATACCATTTTTTATCCAACTAAAAATAAGAATATATACGAATATAAGTTAAAAAAATTAAAATATGTGTAATAAAAAGTTTAGATTTTCTGCAAAGTAACTTTGGAAATGAAAGAGAGAAATAAAGAAAATAAAAGGAAAGTTAAAAAAAAAAAAAAAAAAAAAAAAAAGAAGGAAATAAAAGAAAAGTAGAGAATGCATGAGCTCCCAACAAGTGGAGATTGCAGTATCTGCACTATAGGGAGGAAACATTAATTAAGAATATTGAGGACGTTTTCTATTATTAGTTAAAGTAATATCATAAATAGGAAAATATCCAAGTACAGAATTGTCAGTAAAAAGGATGGAATTATAAAACGTTTTAAAAATATTAAATGTCTGATATTCGGGAGCCCGAGAGAGTTTTTAATGTCTTCATTTCTGAAGGACCGCGGAGAATCTGTAATCACTCAAAGAAACTTTATTTTCAAGTTTTTGAATGATTTACACATTAGACGTGCCTGTAGAATCCTAAACTGTGCTTGCATATTTGATTGTGGTAAGCATTAGACGAATTTTTTTATTAGTGACAGAAAGTTTTGAGAGAAGAAAGTTTGCCATTAGGAGATTTATTGAAAGTCATCCCTAAGTATTCTATTTCTGGGGACCAATTAACAATGCTATCAAAAATAGGGACATAATAATTTTATTTTTTCGAGTAAAAATAATATCTTCCATTTTGTAAAGAAATGAAGAAAATAAAAGAAGAAATTATTAGCGTTTAAAAGTTAATTATTTACGTTTATTAACGCTTAAATTATTAACCTTTTATTAGAAATTAAATTTTATTAACGAAACTTTTAATGAAATCTTTCATTTAGTCAGCCGGGTTTCGAGGAAATAGGTGTAATTTGCAATGATGTAATAATTATTATTTTTGCAAAGCAATGCAGTGCCATTAGCATAAAGAGTAATTTTACCATCAGGAGATTGAGGAATGTCATTTATAAAGACGTTGTAAATAAAAGGTCCTAAAAGAGATCCCAGTGGAACTCCAGTTTTAATGTTTCTAAATTTAGAATCATCTTCATTAACCATAACAACAAATTTTTTTATTGGTAAGATTAGATTTAAAGTTATCTGAAGACAGAATTCGGGTTCGAGTCTCGTCTATGCCATGGATGTTGGAAGTGGTTTGGAATCCACTTTAAAACGGTAAGTCCCGATGTAATATGACCGTAGAGCATTGGGCGTAGGGCTGACAATCCTACCACGTAAAAAGAAAACATCTTCTGTCTTCAAATCTGCCAGTAGGCTGATGGCCTTGGCTTACAATGGAGTTGTTGCGCCAATGAAGAAGAACATAAGAATGAATGGATTTTATTAGATAAATTTATGGACGAATCCATTAATTCATAGACTGTCAAATGCCTTGGTTACATCAAGGAAGATTGCGGCTGTGCCAAATGAAATCGTAAATCCTTCATAAACAGTTTCTGTAAGATGATGGCTAGTAGAAAGTTTATCCGTAAAAGAAATTTGTTAAAGAATCATAAATTTATTTCTTTTCTTATTGGTTTTTAAGGTATTTAGGGGTAGAATTTCACTCGATTCTTGTTAAAGAAGAGAATATGAAAATAGACCCATAGTTATTAGATTTGGTGGTATCTTTTATAGGCTGAAGAATTGCAATTATTCTTGCTAAATTACAAGAATTAGGATAATAGGAGAGATAAAAAGTAGAATTAATGATGGCGTAGGTTTCTAAGATAATTTTAAAGGGACGAGTTTAGGAAATAGGGTTTGAAATATTTTCTAATCCAGGACACTTATTTATCTTTAAAGTAGAAATATAATTAATAACAGTACATTCTTTTGTATAAATAATTGTAGGATTAGATTGACGATTTCAAAAATTACTGATAGTGTTTTCAAGGTTTGGTTTGGTTTGTCACTCTACAGTGCATGGTTTGAGCTAATTTAACCGTGACCTACAGTAAGTGTATTCCGAACAACCAGCAGACATCCATACCCCTCCAGGACTTTAACCTGAAGCTTATGGTACCAAAGCGCTGGCTTTTTGGCCATCAGGCCGCAGTGTTTTCAACGAGAAGATTGGCAAAAATGCATGAAATATTATTTTCAATGAACTTAATTTGAAAGCTGTCAGCAATAACTTCAGTTTTAAGGTCATTAGTAATGATAAGAGGAGAATTTTATACCAGATACCAGAAGATTTATGTTTCAGAGTCCTAACGGCCTTCCATATTAGGCATTAGCATCATTCAGAATAAGAAGTTAATTTTCCCCAGGGATGATGCTGGTAAAGACGGATTTCCCTTCGGAGGAGAGTCTGGCCAGAGTTATATTGATGTTTATTCTCAGGATCTCTGAATAATTGCCATTTTTTTCTTGCTTTGTTTCTTTTGGGGAAACGGATCAGTAGACGCTTTTTTGAGGAAACCGAAACAATACATTTTGAAAAACAGAGCAGTCAAAATGAGGTATAGAGCAAGCCACTTGATATTGACCGATTGTTGGATTTTACAACACATAATTCATTTCAGTTTTAAAACACCTATAAATAAATCCACTTTTATTTTAATTCAAGACTTTTGAAATGAAAGTTTCTTATGTAGCGCGAGGAGATGAATCTGTTTTAAATAATAACTTATACTATTAGTTACTTTTTGTTTTCATACTTCATATTTTGGAAACGTCACGGACATCTGCACAGGACATGTTCGCATAAATTAAAAAAAAAAAAAATAAAAAATAAATAAATAAATAAAAATAAAAATGAAAATAAAAAAAGAGGATAATTGAAGTGGTGAAATGCTAACAGTTTAATTACAAAATATTAAAACAAAAAATTTATATATATGTAGGATTTGTTTGTGTGGTAATCAGCAGGCGGCGACACTTCACGGTTGTTTGTCTTTGACAGAGCCTGCTTACAACGTGGGGGAGTATTCAGCTTTGAACTCAAGGGGACAAGACCCCGTAGATGAAGGAAGAAGGGAAAACGCTGGCGGGAGCGAGATGGGACAAGCTACGTCAAGCAGCGAGAGAATATGTTTAACCCCTTAATTAATAACTGATGTAAATATCATTGTAAAATATAGTATCATTAAATGGCTTTATTTAAAGTAACGTCCCGTTACTGATCAAATGCCCTCCACGCACTGCAAAATCCAGCCATTGAGTTCATCTGCAAAACTGTAGGTTCGGCCGGGATGAGTCTATTGAAACCGGTGCAAATCTACATATATATTTTTTAATGTTTATACATATTTATTAATAATTTATGTAAGTTTTTATATATATAAAAATGTACTCATTTAAAACGTCGAATTTGATCATGAAATTCAGATATAAAATGGAATGAAGAATTTCAACCAAATAAATATTAATACCTCTCAAATCTGTTTGTTTTATAAATCTTAAAAAGGCAGTACTGCATTTTTCTTGAATTTGAATTTAAATAATCTAGGTATAAATTCCTCAAATCATTTTTATAACACATTAAACGACACTTAAAAATTGACTTCTGACGCAGATATACGTATATCTCTTTGTTTACAAAATTATTCACTTCTGAAAGTGAAACGGAAATGAAATGAAAACAAAAACAAATTCTCAACTTGATGATAATTGTCTCTGAATACCACCCACATCACGTCGAATCATAAACGTTCAGATGTGTTTCTTTAAGAAGAGAATTGATTGAAAATTCTCTCTGCTCATTCTTTTCCTCATTTGACAATAGACACAGAAAAGATTGATTTAGGCACAGAAAAGCACAAATGTCAGCTTCTTATGGCTAAATTTTGTACCTGAATAGATTTAATTATTCTATGTCATTAATTACTCATCAAAATTCAATTATTGTTTGCAAACTTTAATAAAAATAATTCTCAAAAAGATTAATTCAAATCGATCTGATTTTACAACAACTTTTAACATATTGAAGACAATGGAAATTATTTAATGATGGAATAAAAGTACTGAAATAATTAAATATCAATAATTCGAAAAAAATAAACCGTTTCCTTTTCTTTTATAAAAGATATTAATGAAGACATAAAGTCTTCCAACGATCAATAATAGAGAAGAAAAAATATGAAGTTTTATAAGTAAGCTATTAACGAAAAGAAGCTCCAAATGACACATAATTTCAACTTTTGTATCAAAACTGTTTATTTTAAAAGAGAAAATAACATTCCCTCCAAATAGGCTATTTGCTGTAATAACATTACATTTCTAACTTTTCTTTTATAAGAATAAAATTCCTAAGAATAATACGGTTTGCACTTAAAAATAGTGGCATTTTTTGAAGCATATTTCAAGTCCTTTTTTATTTACTGTTTTAGTTATCCTTCATGAATTTAAAATGTAATCTAATTACGTTTAGTATAAAGTGTAAAAGATGTAAAAATGTTTGATTTATGTATTTTAAAATGCTGCGGACAAAATAATAATCAAATAAGATTCAAAGAATAATAAAATACTTTTTCTTAATTTAATATGCAACTGCAACAGTTTTTTTTTATAATTTATACTTTTTTTTTTATCAACAATGATGTTTATGCAATAAAACTAAAAAACAACAACAACGTTAATCTAGCTTTGACAAAAAATGGATGAACGATTTCTTAATTTGTAAGTACAGTTCATGGAAAATTAAATATAACAATTAATAAAACGATTGATTACAAGGAAAAAAGATTAAATATAACAATATATAACATTCGCGCCATTAGGATAGTTGTAGTTGTTGCAACCTACAACTATAAACCTCTTGGAACTAGAACTAGGGAAAGCCCAAGGTGAGATGGACCAATTGTGTGGAGGATAATTTAAAATTGTTAGGAGTTGCTTATTGGAGAACTATCTCCAAGCGGAGTTCGAATTGGAAGAAGTTCTGGTGAAGTACCACCAGGAGATACGTGCCAATAGAAAGGGAAGTTATCTATTAAAATTTTTATCTATTAAAATGCAAATGTAGGATAAATTCAGTCAAATATTTGCTGTTTTAAAATGAAGTGAGAATAATGCTTTTAAACCGTAAAAAATCTTTGTTTATGCAATCATTTTAAAAACTATGCAGTAAAAATATACAATAAAAAATATCTCCATAAGAAAAAAATTAATAAAATACGAAAATTATAACTTTTTGCTGCTATGAGAATTTTTATTATTTTCTATCAAACTCAGGGCTACATAACGTCAAGAGAAAGGTGAAGAAGGAATAACGGTGGGCCGGCCTTGTGTACCCCAAAAACCCCTGACTGTTGTGAAAGAGAAGGCAGTGCTTTCTGCAACGACTTTTTGGGGATAAATTCCACGTTTTGGAGTGTCTTAAGGGAGAAAGTAAGGAAAAATCTACCAGGCAGCTGGACAATCGATCCGAGGTGTTTATACACATTGCGACAATTTCCATCGAGACAGCTTCATTTCTGAAAGCCCTGACTACAACAATGCCGCAGGTGAATTCTTAATCTCATCTTTTCAGTACGATAGCTGCGTACGTTGCTGTATAATAGGGCGAAATAAAATAATTTCTACCAAAAAACAGAACGAATCATCATGGTAACATGTTGCACGTGTGCACTTTGAAAATGCATCCTAACTCCGCGGGCCGCGTATAAAATTATATATCCGCTATTAGATTTAGACCCACTACACACATTTTTTGGAGTGATAAATTGAAATATACTGAGTTATTATTTTTGTGTTTACTATCATTCTTATGTGTAAACATATACAATACAATAATAATGATACTAAATACACACTGTAAAGAAATATATAACACTCAGAATGGAATGTGAAAATATATAAATATAAATACAATAAAAAAAATGAAATCATTAAAAAAATATTTATTTGACTAGTGCAATATTTGTTTCTCCACTCATCATGAGTTCGCAGAATATAATTTAATTATTCTACGAACTCACAACTGTAAACTCATCAATAAAACATCCAATATCTGTCGCAAGAATATTGATTTAAAATCAAAGTTCTTTTTTTCTCATCCTTTCGACACTTCATTTTTGAATATATTGATGCACACATAATGCATTTTTTTAATACATTGGCTTTCACTACTTTGGCCCTTCTAAAATAAATATATTTTATAAAAGTGTGATACATCTCACGGGCAGGAAAAATATTTAAGGAGAATCACGAGTTGGCCACCCCTGGTATAGTTGCTTACTTTTCAGTATAATCGAGCCAAATAAAATAACTGCAACTCCCACCAAAGAATAAAACGAATCACCATGGAATCGAGCCAACATGTTGCACTTTTCACAGTACCACGACTTTATTTAGTCATCGAATTCCATTAAAGTAATAATTCTATTTTAATGTCGATAAAGTCATCGATATTCTATTTTAAATATGAAAGCCAAGCAATTCAGATTGCGATAAATCATTTTCATCTCAATGGGTTAAATACATCTTGAAAAGCCACGGATGTGATGATGATGGAGGGGGAAGCTGAATTGATTCGGAAACGATGGATCAATGTCAAGAGCAGATGAATTTCCATGATTCCGGGGATTCCCGTCGCCCGCATGAATGGTTTAACCTGTTAATTTCGGATAATTAATCAATGGCTTATCAATTTTAATGAAAATATTTTAATAAAGTATTTTAAATTAAAAACAAAATTTTGCTTCTATTTTGTTCAGATATAAAGTTGAATAGAAGTTATCAATGTAAAATGATTTTAATTTCGCTGTAATCTTTGATATGTAGCACACGAATTTTATCATAAGCGATTCTTTTGATAGTTTATTTGTTTATATGTATATCGAATCATACCAAACTGTTTTTATATAACTTAAAATATTTATCTTTAAACTTAAACCCGTATCAATAGAGTAATCAAAAATCAAAATGTTTATTTATTTACTTTAATAAAATGACCTTATTTTGAAATAAGATTTATAAGTAGGTAAACTAATTCAAATTTTATGCAAAAGGGGAGGCAATTTTAGTAATGCAAAGGGTTATAATAATAGTATTCATTAAAATATTATAGTAATTCCAAAATAAAAATTGGTAATAATATCCATTATGATGACGATCATCAATAAGGTGTGTTGTTTTGTAAAAGGAAATAAACTGTAAATAATATTGACAAAAGAGTATTTTCAATAATCTTTAAGTTAAAGGAAAAGATTTAAGTTATAGATCAAGTTTTAGTTAATACAAAATTAATTATTTTCAATTTTCTGGTGATTGAAATAATCTTTTGATAAAGATGAGAAGAACAGAACTTTTATAAAATTAGAAATAATGCCATGTGTTTCCTACGTCAGTGGGTGTTAGTACCTGAAAAAAATCTTGAATTGAAGTTATAGATAAAATTACTAACCCCCTAAATACTACCTACAATACTAACCCACCAACCCATTCAACAACGCCTTAAAAAAACTTCCCAAAAACAAATCGTCACAGAAAAATGAACAATCTTCAAAACACATTGTGAAATAAAAAACAACACTTGTGGACAATGGGGAAAAAACAGGACTTTTATACAAAATTAGACATAATGCTTCGGGTAAAGATCTATATGGAGAACATTTAATATTTTTTATCGATATATTAATGGATTTATATAGTTTCTACAGTTTGAGTGTGAATGTGTCTAAATGATTTTTTTACAAATAAAAATTTTTTGTTTGTCGATGTTGGTTAAAATACTGCCATTAAAAACACAACTCATATTCTGTGCTTGTATTAAAAATTGTGATTTTTTATTCATAAAATGAACTACTTATTTCGTTATGAAATATAATGTCAAATATAAAATATTGATTTTTGTTTCAGATGAATTATTAATGCAAACTTAATCACACTGAATAAATTTACATATAATTTTGGATTAAAACATAAGCTGATTATTTTATATAAAACATAAACTGATAATGTTTCTTTCCTGTAATTAAAAATTAAGTTCATTATCTAATACGATGGGAAAATATTAAAAATGAAATACTTAAAACAGAAGCATTTTTTAAGAAACGCTCCTTGATTAATTTTCTTTTGCAAGTTAGTAATCATATTAATATCTTTTCTTAATAAATACGTTAAAGATAAATAGACTTATTAAGATAATCCTTTCCATCAAATTCCATATGATGAAAATCCTTTTAAACGTTCATCTTAAAACCAATAATATTCAATTCGTGCATGTGTTAGGAAATCCTATTATTTTTATTTTCACAAATAGTTTGTTGATTTATTGAATTTGTTGTGATAATTGTATTTAATAAAAGAATGTCTGTGAATTGTGATTTATTATTAATACAGGCATTGAATTATTTCTATTTCAATGTATGCCATGAAATACATGACGCCTTTTTTCAGATCATGGTATGTAAAATTAATTTTCCACAATCAATGCCTTCTTTAAAGTTTCATTCCCCTATTTTCTTTCATAACAATAGAGAATTTTAGGTATATTCATCTAACTCTGTAGTATTAAATGGCCTTTATATTCCAATGTCTTCCAACATGTGTAAAACAAAGAAATAGTACAGTTGACACATTGAAAAAGTAAGAAACGGAAAAGCACACTGGTGCAAAAAGTAACAGAAACCGCATATTTTCTCTAAAAGTACTAATACTTCATAAATTAAGATTCATGCTTCAAAACAAAGATGTGAATTTTTAGCATCAATTGCAGGCTTTTGGAAGGGGCAGGGGATTAGTAGAGCACGTGCGAATTTCAGCTTTTAATTCGCTAACAAACCTCCTCACCTTTCATGTCAATTTTTTTCTCTATATCATGTGAATTAAAAAAAAAATAGTTAAAATTAGAAAT
>BPLQ01013108.1:0-12822 GCA_021605075.1 Caerostris darwini | reverse complement strand
CATAAAGTTAATTTTTTTTTCTGTCAAATATATATCTTTTAATTTTTATCTTTAGTTTTTTAAAAATCAATAATGAATTAATTGCATTTCATTTCCATTAAATTTATTCAGAATTTTTTATGCGCAAGATAATCCATTATAATAATAGAATATTTCTAAAATTATGCTAACACTAATCTTTTGAGTATGTCTGTTATAGTTTAAATAGTTAGGGAATGCATACATTTTTAACAGGGGTAGAATAACTATTATTCTAACAGAAGCATGAATGGTTTACGTATTCAATTAAATATAATCATAAAAAAGATTAAGAAAAATTTCCTTAAAATTTGAAAGATTAATTGGTATTATCATGGGAAAAAAAAACGTAAGAAAAAGTTTCTTAATGTAATTATATTGCTGGTTTTCGTTTTTAAAGATATTTAATTAAAATAAGTAGCTAAACCTCGCCAAAATAAAATGTTTTTAAATACAGAAATATATTTTAGTTAATTAAATTAATATATTTAGGAAAATTGAAGCGTGTTTTTTTTACATTTTTTGGCTTTAATTGTTTAAATACATTTTTGAAACATTTACTTCCATTCTTTCTTTTTTGAAAATCAAATACTTCTTACAGAAATATTATAATTAAATTAATTTTCTTCATTTTTCTTGGCACAAAAGTTTTCCATTGTATCTAAAACTTTAAATTTAACAGACAACATTTTAAATATCTCACAAATGGTAGAGAAGTTATTTGAGATTAAAAGTGTTTTAGAAGTGACTACATCATACGTGCGAAAACCAGGAAAACTCTCATTAGGCAACGTTTACACAGTCGGCATCGAGTCACTTGTTTATGGTAGACAGAACTACATATTGTAGCAGTGTTTTATCATGGGAAGAGCTTTGCCCTTTTATTTCGAGGACAGAGGAATGCATATTCTTTGACAAGCACATAATAACAATCCATCAATTAAATATGAGAGCAGACAAGCAGTATTGTAAGTGGATATATTGCATATAATTAGTGTTTTATACTAATGAGAACAACCTATCGCACAAATCTGCTAACAGATAATCAGTGTCATTATGAACTATACCATGAATTGTTCCATCGTGATTGGTGAGGGAAACTGACCTCCCTCATGATGGATTGTCTTAAAAGAAACTTTTGTGGTGAAGAAGAGAGAGAGTTCTGCGACGAGTCAACCAGAAGTGTTTTTTTCTTTTTCTTTAAAGTGACTGACAGACCGGACATTTCGCCTGTTTCCAAAGGGAACTCCTTGTGGTTCTGCATGATAATTAAGGTCTGACGCATACCAGGCAATTAGATTTGATGTAGACTCGAGAACTCTGAAGATATCATTGGAATCAATTGTATTTGTGATTTTTGTGACCAAGATTTATTTTAATTTTTAATTTCTTTGGAAAATATGAATACCTTGTATATAGTATATCCTTTGTATACATATAGATGAAATCATTATAATTCTAATATAGGCTGAAACGTTACAACAGACAGCAGAGAATGAAACTGTCTATCCACAAAGCAGTGTCGCTAAGTACTAATAAACTATAATGCCAACATTCAGGTTTTAGAGAGGTCAAATTATCCAAAAGTAGAGGTTTATAGTGTGAGAACATTTGAAAGCTCATCTTTATTGATGAAAGATTGATTCAAATTTTCTATAAAGCTCACGCATATAAATTATCAATATGTCATAAGTGTTTTGGGATGACTTTCCCAGTAAAGTTCAAGAACTGAATTCGCTGCTGAAATGCTTCACGCAAATGTTATTTGGTGATGAACCTGCTACCAAGTTTATAAAAAGTTTACAGACTTTGGGTAATGAGAACTCCCATATCCCCATCGAATATGAGAGGGATACATCAAAAGTCAACATGTTTATGGAATCACAAAAATAGAATCCTTCAGCAGAACTGACAGTGACAAGACAATTCACCTCTATATGTCGGACAACATTGACGCCTCATGGATTCCTTCAAATTTCATCTTTTGACAAAATAGAATTGTAATGCACTTTCAAGGATATGTTATCGAGCTTTTGAATAGGGCTTTGAATCGAAATAGGAAACCTCACTGATTGGCCTCTCAAGTCTTCAGAGATAACACTGTAGGTCTTTCTTTGTGGGAATTAATTAAAAAAAATGTGCATCAACAAAAAGTAAATTTGAAAATTTGTACACTGCAGAAGTGAGTTTAAAATACATGAAATGCTACTGAACACATAGCAAGAGAAAAATTATCATTCGAATATCTAAACAGCTAGTAATGGTGTTCACGCTGATCTTCATTTACCAACATAGATATTCGATGAATGTATAATATATGAAATAAAAATGTAATAATTTATAATGAAATAATGCAATAAAAATGATAAGTAAATAAATAATATATTAAATTCATGATAAACATTTAAGTGAAATAATATAGAGAAATAAAAATTATAAATGAATATAATGAATAAAAATTTAAATGATTTATAGAGAAATAAAAATGCAAAGTTAATCATGTGTAGGTTCTCTCAGTACGAGTTACGTTTTTGGACATCTTATATTATTAATAAATTTAATTTAAAAGGATGTCCAAAAAACTTGATTCAATCTTGCTTTGAATCCTTTTGAATTGAATCTTGTTAAATGAAACAAAAATGTAAAAACTAACCCTGTGGTTCTCTCAATTTTCGTCACTTTTTAAAATAATTTTTGCCCGGAAATCCTATATTATTAATACCTTTATTTAAAAAAAAAATATTCCTTTTTTAGTAAAGGACAAACATTCATTCTTTAAAGAAGATTTATATTTACTTTCAAAACTTAGTAAAATCATTTTAAAGTAATATTTTAAATGATTTAATACATTTATATTAAAGGGATTAACAATAACTGATAAAAACAGAAGTCTAATTGATAACACTATTTTTTGTTGTATATGAAAGTTTGTTTACACCTATTTTATCAAATGCGATAATTTTATTCGTGTTAATGCATATGCTAATACATCTAATCCCCAACGAAAGAAGAAACCTCACTTACTGGAATTCCAGGTCTTCTGACATAGTCTAGTAGGTTTTTTTTTTTTTTTTTTTGTGGGACTTAATTAAAATAAATATGCACCAACAAAAAGTTCGTAATTTTGAAAATTTGAAAACTGCAGAAGTTGAATTAAAAACGCATGAAATGCTATTGAAAGCATGGCGTGAGAAAAATTATCATTTAGGCATCTCTTCATCTAATGCAGGTGCTCACACTGAGCTTTATTTACCACTATTAAAACTCGAGAAATTTCGTTTCATAATAATAAAATAAAAAATGTAAAGTTAATCATGTGTGTGTTCGCTCAGTGTGATTCACATTTTAAATACATATTTGTACATCTTGTATTATTAATAAATTTATTTTAAAACAATATCCAAAGAAACCTTATTAAATCTTGTATTCAAAATTGTTGAATTGAACTTGTAATTCAATGAGTCAAGAATGTAAATCTAACAGTGTTTTTAAAATATTTTTTGTCCGGAGATTCTATATTATTAATCAATTTATTTCAAATCAATATACTTTTATAGTAAACGGCAAACATACATTCTTTAAAGATTAATTTTTACATTTAAATATAAATAATGTTATTTTAAAGTAATACTTTAAATACTTTAATACATTTATATTAAAGAGCACATTAAGTCTAATTGAAAAATGCCCTAATACATTTATATTAAAAAATAACAGCAGAAGTCTAATTGATAACACTATTTCTTTGCTTTGTATAAAAGTATGTTTACATCCATTTTATCAAATGCTATAATTTTATACGTTTTAATGCATATGCTAATAAATCTAATCCCCTTCTTACTGGTACGACTTAAATATTCCCATCTAATGTAAATTCATCTGCAGGGCATTTCCAACACACCAGCAGCAACAAACAGAAAGCTTCCCGGCCTGCATTGAAATCTAATTTTCCCTGTTTACAATTGCAATACGCCAGGAACCTCCATCCATTTGCACCTCCTAAAAGCAGTCCCTACTTTCGCCAATCTAATTTGTATATCAATCAGCCTGGCTCCATTTCAATTCTAACGAGAAATGAAGGGAGCCCATCTACACAATCTAGTACAGAGAGAATTTGTGTAGAACAACGTCCGCTGATCCCGTACTAGGCAAGAACATCCCTGTTATCCGCAGATACATCCTCATACGATGGGATGAGCTCCCAGAAGGCTTGTCAAAGAAGCAACTCGCGATCATCAATCAGGGAGGGAAACGAACGTTTTGTTTTTTCCCTTTCTTCCCACCAAGTTGGGGATTTTTCTCTCCTTTCTTGATGGTTGCTCACATGCTTTTTCTGACTCCAGTTCCCAAGATGAAACGTGGAATAAATATCGCGAGGTGATTTTTGAGATGTTGCTGTTGTTATGGAGATGAGAAAGTTTGCATGGATAGAATGATCAAAATTTTATCCAAAAGTCTATATTGTTCTTTTTTATTTATTGGAGTATTTCAAATAGTAAAGTGTTAGATTTATTTAAATAGTGATAAATTGAATCTTTTATATATGTTTATTCTGATGAATTGAATCTTTTATATATGTATAATCTGATAAATGAAATCTTCTTATTTTTAATCTGATAAATTAAATCTTTTTATTTTTTATCTGATAAATTGAATCTTTTATACATGCTTAATCTGATAAACTGAATCTTTTATACATGTAAAATCTGATAAATTGAATCTTTTATAGAGGTTTAATCTGATAAATTGAATCTTTTATACATGCTTAATCTAATAAATTGAATCTTTTATACAAGTTTAATCTGATAAATTGAATCTTTTATACATGTTTAATCTGATAAATTAAATATTTTATACATGTTTAATCAGATAAATTGAATCATTTATATATGTATAATCTGATAAATTAAATCGTTTATACATGTTTAATCTGATGAATTTAAACTTTTATACATGTATAATCTGATAAATTAAATCTTTTATACATGTTGAAGTTGATAAATTGAATTTTTTATATATGATTAATCTGATAAATTAAATCTCTTTGTTTATAATGTGATAAATTAAATCTTTTATACATATTTAATCTAAAATTTTCTATATATAAGGTAGCAAGGTAGTAAAATGATAAAAATTTGATTACTTAATTGTATTGGTTACAATCCTTTTGAAAACCTAGTTGATTCGATTACGTTTATGAAGGATTCTCTGGTAAAGTTAAATAGTCTGGTTGGTGATGATCAGGTTTATTCCTATAAAAATATAAAGGGATTTAAGCTTAAAAGTGTTATTGGAAAGCATCACCACTCTTCACTGATCTAAAAATAACACAGATCCACTGAAGTGATATTTCCTTCATGAAGGGATTATCAATCAAACATAAACAAGTGTAAATATTAAATAAAATATGTCGTGTAAGGGAATGAATGAACTTAACGAAATACATATTGTAATTTCTCACATTACTCATTGTTATCCATTAATGCACTACGCTATCAAATAATTTATTCAAATTAATTCATAGTCTTGTGATTACTAACTATTCGAAAACTGAGAATTTATATCTTATCTAAACAATTATTTACTATATAATCATTCATTGAAATATTTTACTATGCCTGTTTTGCCCTCAAACAATCGTTATGTGGACTATTCATCTATTTAACTATTCATACTATTCACTATTCATCTATAGTTTTCACTATTCAATATAATATTGATTATTTTGATTATCAATAATATCAATCTAGGTAATAATATAAAATTGAATAATAACAATATTAAAACTTATTTTTTTTAAGTTTAAGATTTCTTTTCATGTTTTTTAAATTATTGTATTACTATATTTGTGACTATTTATATAAATCAGTTAATAAAATGCAATTTTAAGTAAAGTTAATTTAAATTATATGTTTCTATATTGCATTTCAAATAAGAATTCTTTTGTATATAAGCGTATTTAAATAACTGTAATGAAGATAAGATAAACGATTTAGTCGAAACTTTTAAAAGTGCATTTTGATTAAAAGCTATAAAATTTAATTTTATAATATAAAGAGTAATTAATTTTGGTTCTTAAAAATATCGATGTATGACATAGAAGAAATAAAATACAATTTATTTCTCATGAAAATGATGTGATATATCATAATTCCTACCTTCCCTTTCCCCCCAACATGATGTTAGTGTTAGACCAATTACAGCATAACTTATTAATTAATAAATAGTATATAGTAAAGATATTAAATCCAATATTATAGTTTATGGTAAAGATATTAAATCCAATATTATAGTTTATGGTAAAGATATTAAATCCAATATTATAGTTTATGGTAAAGATATTAAATCCAATTCTAAGCTATCTAAAATTTCATTTTTATTGAGTTTAATTGTTTTTCACGCAACAATGGACAGTTATTGCAATGAAGTCTGAATTATATGTTTGATCAATTTTATTTGTAAGATTTGTTCAACTACATAGGATATATGGACAATAATAAAAGATAAGAAACAAAATAAATATTGTTTCTGTTCATTTTGTTCTTATCCCACTTGTTCGATAACAATACTAGACCAAGTCCGTGAACTCGGTTCTCATGGAAGGAGGAAAGGGGGCAGCTTCTGTACTAAAAATAGTCTTTTTATAATAATACTGTAAAATCTCATATTCCATAAACCCCCCGCACTATCTAAATAAAGTTAAGGTTAGATCAAATGCGCAATTAATCATTAGTGTTTTTAAATAAAATATGGGGAAAATATTATATTACTATAAAGATATTTTTTCCATTTCAAATATTCTATTTAAAGATTACTGGTATTGAGTTCAATGATTTTTTTTACACAGAAACGGGCATTTACTGTAATAAAAAACGAAGTACAATATATTTCCCCAATTATAGTTGACATATTTATTCATTTACAGACATTAAATTTACAAAAGTTAGAGGAGAAGAAATAAAATATATCTTTCGTTTTCAAAATATTGGTATGAAATCTCTTCTATAAGCCATCTCACAACCAAAATAATGTTAAGGTTAGACCAATTAATCATTAATCATTAATCATTAAATCATTAGTCTTCAATAAAGCATAATTAGTATATTATTAGCTATCGTGGTATTGAATCTAATGAGAATATAATACCAAAAGATCATTTGTATTGAGCTCAATGTTTGTTTACATAACAATAGATAGTTATTAGGGGAAAATATTGAACATAATATATTTGATCTTTTTTATATGCCAGATTTATTTATATAATTCCTTATAAAGAAAAATCATAAGAATTTTGTCACTTTCTCTACAAACTTTTGATTTATTTATAAATAAATTCAATGGTTTATTTAGTTAATGTAGTAATATAATTTAAAAAGAAACTAGAAATTGAAGATTTTGTATCTATATTTCGTTTTATACTTTTTGAATACATAGCTTTTTCAATTATATGACGTAAATGTAAAAAAAACCGTCAATGAATATAATATTTTAATGTTGTTATATATGTACACTTAGAATGCTTTTGATTTATTAATTATTCTTAAATGTAAAAAAATGTAATTTTTCATGGTAATCTTCAATTTTATTGAAAAAAGAAATTGCAATACATTAATATTATGAATGATAGAAAAAATAAAAAAATATAAAAAAATAGAATGAAAATTTCAATTTTTTTAATTGCTTTTGTTTTGAAACTAAAATGAGAATCGAAGCTAATTAATTCCTTATTAATTAAAATATCGTTTCTAGTGGAATCGTATTGAAATATAGGATAGTGAAAATTTCTAGTTATACATTTTATTAACTTGTAATACCCATGAGAGGATGTTAAATTAATATTTTGTTTCAATTAAAGGTATTTCATGTGTTCCTTTAATTATTCTAAATAAGATTTTAATTGCATTTAATATGAATTGCATGAAATTTTTTCTTTTTGATATTTTATTCTCGCTCTCTCTCTTACACACACACACACATTTTATTTAACCACTTTTTGAATATTTAAATTTTTGTTTAATTTGTTAAAATTGATTATATTAATAATTGTTTAATGTCTCCATAATGAATAGGAGTAATTCAATGCTATTTATATAAACTGAACTAATATTTTCTTAAAATTGTGTTTAGCGTCATTCTAATTAAATTGCGTCTTACCAATGAATAGTGAACAAATATACACATACTATAAGATTTTCTTTTGCTAGTGAATATTAGATAGCAAGAAAGTTAATGGATGAATTCTCAAACTCCTAGTAAGTAGTTTTTTTAGAAGTCTTAATCCATTTTCTTAAGGCACATAAAAATCTACGAATTTTATGTAAATTCAAGACTCATTAATTTGAAAAAACCCTAAATTCATCAAACATCAATGTTTCACATCTACTTTCCTATAAAAGTTCCTGATTTTCTGTTTTATTTGTGGTTTTTTGTAGCTTTATCATATCTCACCATTGTACATTAATGTAAGATTTCATCATTTCTCATTAACTTTATCTAGAATTGAGATAATTTATTTACAATCTGAATTTTATGTTATTTTGGACGATTCAAAAGATAAAAGTTATACAATAGAATGGTATTACTAATAAAAAATATTGGTTATTAAATGCTTAACGAATGTCAAGAACTTTGACCTGATGTCCTTCATCACTAGAGTAACAATACGTTGTAAATGCAGAGTTAACCAGGTGAAACATGAGACACCTGCTACATTACACTCACAAGATTGACATCTAGGAGTTCATATATTCCTTGAAGGGGTGAATGGAAGGTTATTGCAGTCATCGTATTTATTATGCCCGTACTTATGCCGTTGGGCACGACAGCTACTCTTGTCAAGTTTCAAACCTCTACTGTCTTAATTTGAAACCCAACGCATTACTTCCTGGGCCACTCTGGAAATTTGTTTTCATAATAACTAATACATTTACATTAGATCAAAACTTTGAAAAATTAACAAGATACTGTAGTGAATACATAATGTGACTTTTAGTAAAGAAATCCAGATTGTTAATAGAGCAGATGGAAATTTGAGCCCAGTCAGGAGGACGCGCTATTTAATGGACCACTTTGGCAATATTTTTGATTGTAACCAATAAATGTCCATCAAATAAAAACATTAAAAAACATTAATAATAATAAGATACTGTAGTGAAAGCATAATGTGAATTTTATTACGAAATCCAGATTATTAACTGTACAGAACATGAACTATGGAAACTTGAGCTCTGAAAGTCCTTCCAGGATAAATCTAGTCAGGAGACAAGCTATTTAATGGGCCACTCTGGAAATAATTTTGATAATAACCAATAAATTTTTTTCAGATCAAAACTTTCAAAAGAATGAGATACTGCAGAAAAAAAAATGTGACTTTTATTAACGAAATCCAGATCATTAACAGTGCAGATGGAAACTTGAGCTGGTACTCCTTGTAAGGAAATACATTAGGACTTTCCAATAATGGTGGCAATATTTTTGTCAGATCAGAACTTTAAAAAAAAAAAAAATAAGGTACGGTAATCAAAAAATAATTAGACTTTTATTAAGGATCATTGACTGTGAGGATGGATATTTGAGTTTTGACACTCCTCACAGTAAAAGTCCACTCAGGTGGTCATGCTAATAATAAGCCATTCTGGCACTATTTTTGATAATAACTAATAAAGTTTCATCAATTCAAAATTAAAACTTCAAAAAAAAAAAAAAAAAAAAAATAGACACTGTCGTCAAAAAATAATGTGACTCTTATTAAAGAAATCCAGATCATTAACTGTGCAGATGGAAACTCGATCTCTGACAAAACTCACAGGTAAAGTCCAGTCAGGAGGACGCGCTATTTAATGGAACACTCTGGCAATAATTTTGATAATAATAAATACATTTCCATGAGATTAAAAAATTTCAAAATAATACGATACTGTAATAAAAAAAAATAATGATACTTTTACTAAAGAAATTCAGTTCATTAACTATGAAGATGTAAATTTGTGCTCTGACATTCCTTGCAGAGAAAGTCCAGTCAGGACGATACGCTAATAATGGGCCACTCAGGAAATAATTTTTATAATAACCAACAAATTTTCACCTGATCACAACTTTAAAAAAATAAAAGATACCGTAGTCAAAAAATAATGCGACTTTTATTAGAGAATTCCAGATAATTAACTGTGCAGATGGAAACTTAAGCTCTGAAATTTCTCACAGGAAAGGGGAGCACTGACCTTTGCTCTGACTTGTTTGCTTTCACCGTAATGACTGGCCTTTCATTCGTGAAGAAGTGCTATTTATTGAGCCATTCTGGCAATATTTTTGATAGTTTCCAAAATTTTCATCAAATAAAACATTAATTCATCAGTTCATCAATTTCATCAAAAAAAAAAAAAAAAATTCGAAGAAGAAGACACTATAGTCAAAAAATAATGTGACTTTTATTAAAGAAATTCCAGATCATTAACCGTGCAGATGGAAACTTGAGCTCTGACACTCCTCGCAGGAAAAGTCCAGTCAGGGATGGATCGAATGTCAAACCGGTCTTTCCTCCATCGCCAGACGGAGATGCATGTCACACTCGGCCTCCGAGAACTCGAACGAATCTCCGGGAGACGTCTCTGCATCGCTGATGTAGTACACCGTGTCCTCAGTCTCGCTTTGCATCTCGCTGCGCCTGCAACACACGGAATACATTTGAATATTTTTCGTCTTTTATCATATCTCTGGCTGAGACTGCAAACACAGTTTGGGGATGCAAGAAAAAGATGCCCCCCTTTTTTTTAGGGGGAAGAATGACTTTTGATTCAACTTGCACTTTCTTTTATGTTGCTGGTTGGAGGAAATGGATTATGGAGATGGGCTGTGTTCATGATGTGATTCTTCAAAATTCGCATTTGCGATGCTGACATTGATGTTGGCGTTACTCGGATTATCAAAAGCACTGATAGGAAAATTTATTTATGTGGTTATTTACTATTAAAAAGTTGATAGGAAAGAAATGAATTTTCAAAGACATTAAATATTTTGAAAATTTAAATGATAAATATGTTAATTAATTAAAATGCAGAAATTTCTCATACAGGCAAATTTTAAAAATACATTTATTTTTCAAATATTTTTAAATTTAACAAGCAAGCCAGACACAATTTATTAGATAGCAGCTGCAGGAGAAAACTGCATAATAGTTTTTGTCTCAAAACTTTATAGGGAAGGAAATATTTCGTTTTAAACATTTAAGCGAAAAAAAAAAAAAAAAATATGCATTTTAAAATGCATTGTGTATTTTCGTTTAAATTTAAACTTATTCTAATTGAAAAATTTTGACGGTTTTAGCATACATAATCGCTGATACGATTGCAACAATAAACAACATGTTTGTAACTTTAAAACATACTAGCTGTTTTTTAAACACATTTCTTTTGTAACTTTTTTTTATTAACAATGATTAAAAATAATCATGCAAAGTAAATATTTAAAAAAATATCCCACTGATTATCTAAATTTATGTAAATATTAATACAAATAGATATACATAAATATGCTACTAAAAATAAAAAAAAAAAAACAATAAATAACGTGTTTGTGGTTACATTTCATTTGTGACTGTTTTTTATTAACAATGATTAAAAAATAATTATGAAAAGTAAATTTTTCATAAATGTAACATTGATTTGATAAATTTATGTAAATATTAATAAATAACAAACAGCAAAAATAACAAACAGTATTATCTGACTTAACTGCAATGGAATGTAATCACCATAAACTTGAAGTACGTATAGGATTAAAAGAAAGTAAATGTTGGAAATGAATACCAAAGGAGTTTTATTAGACATATATAGAAAATTAAGGATAAAATAATTTCTTTAATTACTAATATAAATTTAAGTGCAACAATACTAATACAATGTAGTGATGCAAGTATCATTGATTATTTTACATTTTCTAAATGAAGGAAGGAAGGAGGGATTATAAACTATAAAACCCTTCCAGCTGCATTGTTGAAAATATGATAAAATTAATATGATTAATTAAAGAATAATAATTGTTTATATCGAATAATAAATTTCTGATCAAATAATATTTAAAAAATAATTATGAATTTAAGAGAACACAATTGTATAAGTATGAGAAAGCAAATATAATAGCAGTCAGTAAACAACTGACAACAATATTAATTCAAATGAATATACATAAATATGCTACAAAACTGGAAAACATCATTATGAAACTTAACTGCAATCCCTCAATGTATATTTAGAAATAAAATAAAGTAAATAATGGAAACGAATATCAAAGGCATATTATTATATATTGAAAAAAAAGGATAAAAGGATTTCATTAATAGCTAATATAACATTAAGTGCAACAATACTTATACAATGTAGCGATGTAAATACCATTGATTATTTTACATTTCCTAAATTAAAGAAGCAGGGATTATTAACCATAAAACTCTTCCAGTTGCACTATTAAAATATGGCAAAAATAAAAAAAAAGTAATAATTGATTATATCGAATAATGAATTTCTGATGAACTAATATTTAAAAAATACTTATGAATTTAATCGAACAAAATTATATAAATATGAGAAAGCAGATATGACAACAATCACAAAACCACTAACAACAATATTAATACAAATAAATATACATGGATATGCTACAAAAATAGGAAACAACATTATAAAACTTAAGTGCAATGAAATGAGCCACCATACATAGGAAATACATATAGGAATAAAAGAAAGTAAATGTTGGAAAGGAATATCGAAGGAGTTTTATTAAACAATACGCATGTATTAAAATATAGTG
>BPLQ01013106.1:0-31113 GCA_021605075.1 Caerostris darwini | reverse complement strand
GTCTCTTGCTTTAATTGTTCTCCAAGCAAAGAGATATTTTTCAACTAAATTCTTTATTTTCCTTTTATTACCACTCTTCAATTTAAGCAACTTCATTTTGTGCAAATATTTTAACTACTTTAAGATGTAGGTTTTCTTGGTTCTTAAAATCACACAGGAACTCCGTAACAGAGTAAGCCGATGAACCGACAGTAAATATGATAATGGAATGGATTTAAGATTTATTATTAATTTCACACTCATATGGGATAACTAGAGTTTAGAGTTATGTACTTTGGTGTGTATATATATATATATATACACTCAAGAGCCAAAACATTATGACCACCTGTCAATAACGAGTTGGCCCACCTTTGGAGTGCAACACAGCTTTAACCTGCCTTGGCATGGATGCCACAAGTCCTTGGTAGATGGCCGGAGACAGATTGCACCAGATGCTTAAGCAACGGTCACGCAAATCCAAGCTATTCCGAATTGGTGGTCTTTGAACTCTGAGCTGCCGTCCCAGGACATCCCAAATGTGTTCTATCGGATTGAGATCCGGTGAGTTAGGCCCCCAGGGCATTAACTAGAATTCAACATCATGTTCCTGGAACCCCTCCGACACAATTTCAGCCTTGTGGCAAGGGGCGTTGTGCTGTTGGAACATTCCATTTCCAGCTTTAAAAACAGAGGCCATGTAAGGGTGCAGCTGGTCCGCAATGATGTTCAGATACCCTGTAGCATTCATGGTCTGCTCTACCACAACCACGGGTCCCAGAGACGCCCTAGAGAACGTCCCTCAAAGCATAATACCGCCACCATCGGCCTGTGTATGACCTAATGTACATTGAGGGAGCAACTGTTCGCCTGGAAGACGGCATATCCTGACACGGCCATCGACATGATGAATGACTAACCGTGATTCATCTCACCAGGCAACTCTCTCACTGATCCATGGACCAGTCACGATGTTCCCGGGCCCGGCGCAGTTGGCGATGACGCTTGGTCAGCAAAGGCACACGAGTGGGACGTTTGTTGCGTAGCCCCATATCCAACAGTGTCCGCTGAACAGTGTGCTCCGATACTATTCTACTTGGCCCTGCATTGTATTGGGCTGTCAGCTGAGCCACTGTCTGGCTCCGGTTTTGCTTCACCATGCGAGACAGTCTTCGACGACCTTTTTCTTTTATAGCGAGTGGACGTCCAACACCATGTCGTCTACTGCTGGTTTCACCGTCATTCATCCACTTTGCATAAGTACTAACAACTGTAGATCGTGAACAACCCACTAGTCGTGCAGTTTCGAAAATACTTGTTCCGAGCCTTCGATCCACTACAATCTGCCCTCTATCAAAGTCGCTTAGATCCGCAGCCTTTCCCATCACACACAGAAGTAAGTGAAAGAATGATTCTTCAGACTCTCCAGCAGCAGTTAAATACCACTTCCACCTGATCACGTGACTTCCACGTCATCCAGGCGAGTTCTTTGAAAAGTGTTGGGTGTTCATAATGTTTTGGCTCTTGAGTGTATATATATATATATATGTATTATGTTATTAATATTTGATTAAAATTATATAAAGTACTTCTTTATGTCTCATTATGTTGTAGATATGTAGTTCAAATGTTTTTAGGTATTATAACTAGTTGATGTTTTCTTTAAGGCTAAATGTGTTCCTACTTTGGTCTTTTAGAGAATATTTGCTGGTGAATTGTTATCTTTTGAGGCTTTATTGTTTTAAAATGATTTATTTCACATACCTATGAAAAAAAATCAATGCATTTCACTTTTATTCAAATATCTTGGTTGTAAGAAGGAATTATTTTATTGATTACATCTGTACAATAAAATTTATTTTAAAAACAATAACTTTTTTTTTTATTTTAAAAACCATTATTTTAGATAATTAACAAAAGATTTCCATTTCATTCTTTAAGTATTGCAGAGATGGGAATCTGAATTTTCTATAAAATATAATTTTCTGAAAATAAATTTCGTATTCTTCTTCTTCAGCGGCGCGGCAGTCCCATGGTGGGCCAAGGCCTTCTATCTACTGGCAGATTCTCAAACTTGAACTATTATTTTCATTTTACTGTATAGGGTTGTCAGCCCTACACCCAATTTCATATTACTTACGCACAAATACCACGAATAGTCTAATTTGTATATGATTAGTTAATGTAATGTAAGTGATGAATTAAAATCTTTTATTAAAAGTGCAATCACTAATAAAACTATTTACCTTCACAAGATCATAAACACTGTTGTCATGATAAAAGTTTTACGAATTAAGTTAAAAAAAAAAAAATTATAGGTACTTAAAAAATTGGCAGTATAATCAAAATATTAAAACTTTCATTGTTATCAGTCATAGATAATGCATCAATTTTTATTGGCAATTTTTTTTGTAAATTATGGCGATAATTTTTTAGCAAATAGAATACCAGATAAAACAAACATGAATTGTAATTTGATGCAATTTATTTGATTTTATTATGGGTTTGTTGGTGGTAAAATTTGTAATTCAAACCGTCAAAAAATAAATGTTTTGCCCAAATATTAAAAGTACAAGTACAATAAAGAATTGAGAGAACAAAATTTGAATAAGGAAATTTTGTTGAATCAACAAGAGAAATTCATATCAAGTTTAAATCTTTTTAAAAACCATTGTAATACATATACAGTGAAATTAACAAAAACAATGGATTAATTGTTGAGAATATTCCATATAAAAATGAGGTAAGTAAAAAAAATGAGGTTAAAAATATTTAACCAAAATATGAAATTATTGCAATTGTCATTGACATGTGATCATTATATTTGCTATTATTTAACACAAAAGATTTTTATGGTCTTTACAGATCATTGATACTTGGTTATTTTATTTTATTTATTTTTCATTAATAAAATCAAGCTGCAACTGCAAAATATCAGGGAGGAAGTTTAAGTTTCTTACTCTTTCGTATTTTTCAATTAGTTGCATTTACAAAAATGCTGGACGACAGAATATTTTGCAACTATTTATAAAAACAATTTGTAAACAATTAATTTAAAATTGAATTACATTTTCCTTATTCAAAGAAGTTTATAAATTCTGAAGCTCTTTTAAATAAATATTTTATTTAAAAAAAGAAACTTAGTTTGCATGAAAGGAAGTTATTGTTTATTTATTAATATAACGTTTGTTTACGAAACTAATATATAACGTGCTTTATGATATTTTATTTTAGATAAAATTTCAATAAATTTATTGGTGAATTTAAAAAAAAATCAACTTTACTGTAATATTCTCCGTTTACATTTATTTTTTATGTTTGACGTATAAGATGTTAAAAATGTCATATTTCATTATGGATTAAATACATACACCAAATAAATATTTCAAAAATTCAATATTTTTCTACTTATTATACTTGTGGAGCAAAGCATTAGAAAAATACTATAACAATTTTCATTTTAAATATTGTAATATTAAATGAAAAGGGCATATTTAAATAAAAATGAAAAAAAAATATTATCTTGAAGGGATTGACAAATGTCAAAATTATTAAAATTAATGTCACCACAGAAATGATTATGGAATAAAGACAAGAGAAAAAAAAAGCTAAAATTAAAATTAAATTAAAAAAAAATTTCATTTACTTATATATCTTTTTTATATATATTTTGAAGAAATATAATGTATGCTGTTTAAAAATACGAAATATAAATTCCGTAATAATAATGTTAATTTTAATTCTTTAATTTTTCAATACTCTTAAAATATTAACTATCCTACAGAAAATTATAGCAAATTATTAAAATAGAAAAAATATGTAAATTATAAATGTTTCATAGCAATTAATTTATAATTTAAAACCAATACATTTTAATTTCATAGAAAATGTTTTATATAGAAATATATTGATATAAATTGTAAGTTTATAACTTTAATTTGCTACATAAATTTCGTAGTAAGATAAAATTTCAATCAATTTATATACGATTAAACAAATTGAATATTATCCTGTAATAAAGATATTTTTCATTAATTTATTTTTAATCTTAAAGGCTTCTTATATAAAATTCTCAGACTTTCTTTTAAAATTTATCTCGTAAGATTTTCATTTTAACAGCGATTTTCTAGATTTTCAATCCTTTCTTTCTTCCGAGGAAATCTTTCTGAGATTTTCTTTATTTTCCCATGATTCAGTACGACAATTGCTCTCTTTAGATGGTCGTGGTAAATATTTGTCACTGGGGAAAGCAAGACCACCCATGAGGTATTGGGGAAATCAATAACTTCACTTCCAAGCGAATTGCATGCTGGTTCTAAAAATTTGCTACAAGAGTGGAGGGAAAATAGTAGGGGGAAAAATCTTGACGAAAACCATGTGAAAAGAGCAGTTTCTTTTTGTAAGGTATTTTTTATACGTTGCATCAACATATACCAAGGGCATCTTCCAAAATTTGCAGTTATAAAGAAAAAAAATTCTTATTAAAAGGAATTGTTTAATTCTTATAAGTTTATATATTTAGATAAAAAGAGGAATTTGTTTAATTATGCATCACAATGATACTTAATTCTGGTATAAAAGATAACATAAAGAATCACTGTGTTCTAGAGTCGATATTGTTTTTAAAAATCTATTTAAACTCATAAAAATTTTTAAAAAAATCATCTGTAATAATAAATTTATAAATGACATTTATAAAGATGCATTTTAGAAAGCTTTTAGTTTGATTTCTTTATTTTGATGAATGTAAGGCTATAAAAAGGATAAAAAATAGACTCTTTCTTTTCTTTAGCTTAAATGGAAGAATTTCTATTTCGATTTTTATAATGGGGATGGTGTAGTTTTAGAAACTTAACATAATTCAGTTTCCACAACGTGTACTTGTATTTCAGTTAAATTATATATTTTTTATTGCTCTTACGAGGTAAGGTGAAAAGTTCTCGGCCTGACACAGAGATAGCGCCCCAATCTGCAAAAAATTTATGTTTCCTGCCTGAGTGCATGTGTTATTAGTTCGTTCTACAACGTTCTTGTCAACAACAACAATGTGTTATTACTTCGCTCAACAACTATTATTTCAATTTGTTCTCTCAATGAGTCTGTTTATACGAATTTTTGCATTAGACGTCTTGCGTGTTTTTCATTAAAATGGATAAACTTGAATATCGTTCGGTCTTAAAATTATTCGTTTTAGATGGAATAACCTCTAAGGAAATTCATCCAAAGTTGACAAGAGTTTACGAGGATTTTGCTCTTTCCATGTCAATCATTAAAAAGTGGGTAGCTGAATTTAAACGTGGTAGCACCTCCCTCAAAGATGACCCACGTGAAGGACGGCCAATAATCGCAACCACACCGGAAACCATCGAAAAAGTGTATAATATCGTGTTGGACGATAGGCGAGTGAAAATGAGAGAGATAGCTGAGGATGTGAGGATATCGGAAGGAAGGGTGTGAAACATCTTGCACGAAGAATGAGGGATGAGAAAGCTCTACGCAAGATGGGTGCCGCATTTGCTGAATACCGATCAAAAGCAAGTGCGCAAACGATTTTCACAGTACTGTTTGGACCAATTCAATAAGGATCCGACCGATTTTGTGATACGATTTGTCACCATGGATGAGACATGGGACCACCACTACACGCCAGAAACAAAACAGCTGTCCAAGCAGTGGGTGGAAACAGGTGGTTCAGCGCCAAAGAAAGCGATCGCGTTTGCCGAAAAGGTCCTGGCCAGCGTGTTTTGGGATGCGAAAGGGATCCTGTTAATGGATTACCTTGCAAATGACAAAATAATTACATGCGAATATTACTATAACCTACTTGATCAGCTGGATGCCAAAATTGGCGAGAAGAGGCCTGGATTGAAGAAGAAAAAAATCATCTTTCACCAGGACAACACACCTGTGCACAAGGGTGCGCTGGCGATGGGAAAACTGCGGAATTTCTGGTACGATTTGCTCGGCCATCGGGGGGATGGCCGAGCAAATTCTCCAGATCTGGCCAGAGAAATATTCTCCAGATCTGGCACCCTCAGACTTTCATTTGTTTCCAAACTTGAAGAAATTTGTTTCTGGGAAGCGCTTCGAGTCCAATGAAGAAGTTGAGAGGGCCGCAGATGAATATTTTCACAACCTTCCAAACTATCACTTCCGGGAAGAAATACTGATGTTGAAGAAAAAACATTGGAGCAAGTGTGTTGAAGTCAAGGGAGATTATGTAGAAACATAAAATTAGCTAAAAGTCGCAGTCTTTCATTGTCAGGCCGACAACTTTTCGCCTTACCCTCGTACATGCATAGGCAACTTCTGGACTAAGACTACAACAAAAATCACTGTTTTGTAGAGTTAAACGATATTAGCTTTAAAAAATCTCCTTAAACTCATAAGAATTAAAAATTCTTCAGCTATAACAAGTTTTGTTGTAATTGAAATTTATACAGATGCATTTTAGAAAGCTTTTAGTTTTTATTTCTTTATTTTTTTATTTTGATGAATGTAAGGCTATTAAAAAAGGATAAAAAATAGACTCTTTCTTTCCTTTAGCTTAATTGAAAGAATTGATATTTCAATTTTTATAATGCGGATCATGGGATTTTGGTGTAGTTTTAGAAACTTAACAAAATTGGGTTTTCAAAACGTGTTCTTACATTTCAATTAAATTTTTTATTTTTTATTTCTCTTATATGAATAGGCAACTTCTGGACTAAGATAGCAACAAAAACCACTGTATTGTAGAGTTAAACGTTATTAGTTTTAAAAATCTATTAAAAATCATGAGGGATAAAAAATCATACGTTATAATAAGTTTTGTTATACTATAGTTAAAATTTATAAAGATACATATTAGAAAGTTTTCAGTTTTATTTCTTTATTTTTTATTTTTGTGCAACTGTAAGGCTATAAAAATGATAAAAAATAAGGACTCGTTCTTTTCTTTAGCTTAATTGGCAGAATTGCTATTTCAATTTTTATAATGCGGATCATATGATTTTGATGTAGTTTTTAGACACTTCACATAATTGAGTTTTCAAAATGTGTTTTCATTCATTTAAATTTTTTATTTTTTATTTGTCTTACATGCATAGGCAACTTCCGAATAGTGTAAAATCAAGATAAAGATCATATGAGACACTGTGTGGTAGAGTTAAGAGATATTATTTTTAAAAATCTTCTTAAATTCATAAGAATTAAAAAATCTTCTGCTATAATAAGTTTTGCTATAATTGAAATTTATAAAGATGCATTTTAAAAAGCTTTTAGTTTTATTTATTTATTATTTTTATTTTGAAAATGTAAAGCCATAAAAAAGGATAAAAATTAAAGACTAATTTTTCCTTTTAGCTTAATGGGTAGAATTGCTATGGTGATTTTTATAATGCGGATCATATGATTTTGGTGTAGTTTTAGAATCTTCACATGACGTGTGCTTGTATTTCAGTTAAATTATATATTTTTTAATTTATCTTACAAGCATATGCATCTTCTGGGCTAAATTAAATAACAAATTGGAATGCTCAGGTAAAATGTATGCTTTGATTTGATTTAAAATGACCCCTTCCCAAAAGTTTTAAATTTATAGCATCTTAAGCGTTTATTTAATTTTCGTCATTTTGACTGTTATAACAAACTGAATTTTAGCAATTATATTGAAAATTGTACTAAAGTGGAATGTGGATAACATGAATTTATTTAGTGTACAAAACAAGGAAAATTCGATTGTTTGCAACCTTAATTAATAAATACAGAGCCTTAACACTGAGTTATTTATAATACAAATATCTTAGTTCTGATTATGATACAATGATCTTAAAGAACTTCTTAATAAAAAAATTAGATATGAGATTAATCAAAGGAAATTTGAATCAAAAATAAATTTTTTATCGGCAATAAGTTTTAATATATTTACAGAAGAATATAATAATTTTATTTGTGAATCTATTCATTGAACAAACCGTTCAAAGTTATCAAATGTATTGCATCAATTTCTCACAGTATTGATGTTATTTAGAAGTGGATATATTTAATATGTTTTTTGAAATGTTGTTAAAATACGTTGTAAGAATGATTGATGAAATATTTTCATATATTTATCTTTTTTCGAGTGAATTTATTTACATCGTAAAATAGTGGGAAACAAAGGTTTTAATGAGATGCTGCTGTTATTGTTGTGACTAATCGGATAGCAGCTCGGGATGGACACCCCATGAGTAGTCTACTCAAAGATGGAGGGAAATGGAGCAGCTTCTGTTGTAATGGAGCACCCATAGGTATAAGTCTAACTTGGCTAGTATCACTAAAGAAAAAGGGCAATGCCTTCTGGGAGAACTGTTAGGGGGAACTACCCCGCATCGTATGAGAGAAAACCCGGCAAATTCCCACCAACTAATTTTATTAACGAGGCAAGATGCTGAACGTCACAAACGCCCTCGAGTCTCTTAGTTTTTGAAACAGTGTCTACAACAATGCCGCCAGCGGATTGAACCTCAATCCAAATATTCACCACATGGGCGGGCAATGGTTTATATATTTGAAAATATTTTCTGTGAAATTGTCAGAGATATATTTGACCTAAAAATTAAATCCGATGCTATTCTATTGGATATTCACATATTTGTGTTTCTTGGACAACTAAACTGTTAAAGTTTATCTACCATTTTAAATATCGTTATCAAATATTGAATATAACTTCGAGCTAATAATAAAACTATTATTATCATTTCATGATTTCTATAGCATTTTTTGCCATTCTAAATATCATCAAACAATATTGAATATAATTTCGTACTAATAATAAAATTGTTATCACCATTTTATAATTTTTATAACATTTTCCTCCATTTTAAATACCCTCATCCAATTTTAAATATAACTTGAAGCTAATAATAAAATTATTATCATTTCATAAATTTTTATAGCATTTTTTTGCCGATTTAAATACCATTATCCAAAATCGAATATAACATCCAGCTAATAAAAAAGTTATTGTTATCATTTTATAAAAATATTTTGACATTTTAAATACCATCATCCATTGTTGAATGTAACTTGAAGCTAATAGTTAAATTATTATTAACCTTTTATAAATTTTTATAGCATTTTTTTGCCATTTTAAATACCATCTTCCAATATTAAATATAATTTGGAGCTAATAATAAATTTGTTATTATCATTTTAAAATTTTCTCTAAAAAAGCCACCTAAACACGCAGTTTATAAAACTACATTTTTACAATTTAAAAAATAAAAGAGTGGCTTGCATGTTTGTTTTGTTTTATGCATTCATTTTATATTAGCGATTTGTTTAAAATATTGTTTATGAGAATAAAAGAGGAAAAATTATAAATTTATTCTGGAAATCAAATAAATTTAAATTTAATTATGTATATTTTATTCTTAATAGTCTTAAGTTTAAACAGCAGTATTCTAATTAGTATTTCCCATCATTAAAATTCGAAATATTTCCTTAGAGTTATTATTCTAATAATTGGGCTTCTTAATTGCAGCCGCACTCCTCTTATTCATGGAATACAGGAAGGAGAAATATTCTAATGAACTGGCATTTGATAATCCGTATTTAATTAAATGCTACGCTAAACAAAATAAAGTATTTAAAATGCTTCTACTTAATTCCATTAAGAAAACTAATGGTAAAAAAGTGTATTCCAATGTAAAATCACAATGGAACATGTTTAAAATTAATGAGACCGTAAAGTAAAGTTGCTTTTCCTTAATAGGAAAACAACGAGTGAGTTAAATATTTGCAATGAAATATTGATTGTCTTATTTTTAATTTCCCAAATATTTAATACACAAGTTTTCATGTTAATTACGTCTGTCTCAGTAGCAGATTATTTATATTAGCATTCCACCGAAGAACAACGTAATTTATTTTCTTCTCAAGTTCTTATTAAAAAAAATCGATTAGTTTTTAAAAGGAAAAGAATTGAATCAAATCCTTGCAATTAACTTTGTTCAAGTTTGGTTTGGTTTGTCGCTCTATGGTCATTTTGTGCACACTTTAAGTTAATTAGACCGGGACCTACAGTTTAACGTGGATTCCGAGTCACTAACTAACATCGCCACCTCCAAGACTCGAATCTGAAGCCTGTGGTACCAAAGGCAAAAGCGCTAGCTAATTGGCCAACACGCTGCCTTTGTTCAAGAGAAAACCTTCCAAACATATAAAACCAAGAATACTTCAACAAGGCGGCAAATTCTATCTATTTTTATTATTATATGAAACACAAGTGACTAAATTAATAGAACATTTTCTTACAACACCATGTTTTCATTATTTATTTTAAAAAGTTAAAAAAGAAAGGTTTTCCGCTTTAGATTCGGCATTGTTTCTGTAGAGGGCGATTGCAGATGATGTAGTTGTTTGCAACTTTTCTAATACAAATTCACTGATGATGATTGAAATAATACAAATTGAAAATAAAAAATATGAGTTAAATTTTTAAGGATTTTAATATTTAAAAATAATCATTTAACTCAACGTTGCTAAAACTGCAATTGATGAATAAATCTTATCTTAAACATTTTATTTTATTTAAATTAATTCTTGCAAAAATTAAAATGAAATATATATACTTTTTGAGTGCTGTAGTGATTATAAGTATATTCAGCTGTGATTAGAAAAGAATTATCAAAGTTAAATTAGAATTGAAATGGAAATTTATGGATGTTGATATTGATTGAATACATCATCCTATAAACCGATTTTACACTTTTGCTTTTCCCTTGACGGATTTTATTTTGTGCGTGTTTTATATAGGCTTTATTGGTGCATTAAAAAAATCTGTCAGAAGTCCTAATAATAATATGTTTATAATAAAAATTACATATTTAATAAGCATTGAAAAGGTTTGAAAATAAATTATGTTGTTGTGATTCATCCTCAGTATCCTGCAGGGCGGGACGGACGTTAAAATAAGCAGTCTATTCATGGAAAGTAAAGGGACAGTTTCTGTTGTGATGGAGCACCTGTAGGTAGAAGATTGCTATGGCTCCGAGTCACTAAATAAAGAGGGCCTTCTGTTTAAGGACGATTTTTAGGTGGAACTGATCCGCATTTGTATATCGTATGGCAGAAAACTCCCTACAGGTAGTTTGAGGCAAAAGGATGAACATCCGAAATGGCTTTGAGTTTCTCGTTTTTGAAGCTGTGTTCACAAGAATGCTGCTAGTGGATTGAACCTCAGCCCTATGCTCACCAACGGCGCATATTACCACTGAGTCACAAGTCAGGTCGGCTAAAAGTGTATTGTGTTTTGGAACTAGAAAATTTAGTTCGAAACTCAACGAGGCGATACCATTTCGAAAGCTAAAGAAGGGGTCGCTTCTGTTGTGATGGAGCACCCTGTAGGCAGAAATCTGACTTGGCTCCGAGTGGCTGAAGAAGGAGGTAACTTTAATTCGGGAGGACTTTTAGGTTGAACTACTTCGCATTTGCGTATCATATTGTCGAAAACCCCAAAAACTCCCATTAGGCAGACTGGCTAAAGAGGTATAAAATAATGGGGCCAGCTGATGGAACGATGGCCCAAATGATCACCAGCTCCCTACGTTACCAATGATGCACGAGTTGAGCAAAATAAATTGAAAATATGGAATCCAAAACTAAATCGTATCATGTTTAAATAAGAGAACTGTATATTTTATATTTTTCTCTATTTATATTTTGCCTCCAAAGAATAAAAATTTTTATTTAAAAAAGGATTACACGTCACATATGAGTCATAGATAGAATGAGGAATGTAGATAGAATATGTTTTGGATGGGGAGCCTTAAAAGGGAGTCTTTATTTCGCTCCTTTAAATAGTCAGGTGCGATGATGGACTCTCAGCCTTGAGAGCTTCAGAGAAAGGGTGGAGGGAAAAACCCTTTTAAAGATATGCTCGCCTACTTTCCATTGAAGGAACAGACTCACTTCGATCCCCCTCCTCTCACCATTCAATTCACACGAAAACATTATCGGTAGAGTTTTACGACTCTTCTGTTGGAGAAATAGTGAATTATACCCCATATCCTCGATAGAAATATCGAGATAAAAAAAGAATTCTGAGAAATTCTGAGAAATATATATATATATATATATATATATATATATGTGTGTGTGTGTGTAGTGTGTTTGTATGTGCAAGTTCCTCATTTCAAGAACTTCCGATATCGTCATCTAATAGATGCATATTTAAATTCGTAATATTTTGCTCTAGGAAGTGACTTCTAGTAGAAAAAGATGTACGTTTAGTGCTTAACGGAGTATGCAGATATATCGGAAACACTTTTCTGCAAAACAGGGAAAACCTACCAATGAAACCACAGTCTCTAAGCATTTGAGCTAGGTATTGCAATACCGGTATACCGGGATACCGAATACCGGTATTTTGAGCCATTTGTATAATTTTGTAATACCGGTATTCACAAGTTTAAATACCATTTTTTCGGTATTTACTAGAAATTTAGAATTCTTATCTGTGAAATTCTTATTCTTAGTCAGAATTCTTATCTGAAAACAAGAAATTCTTATCTGTGAAAACAAGGTTGTAGTTGTGAAGAAAATGTGTAATATTTCGATATTTTTTAAATAGGCGAGTTTGTTATTCACATTGCATTTGCATATCATACTTTAGAGTTCAAAATATTTTTCAGATCTATTTTATATTTACTCATAAATAATACCCCATAATAATGAATAAGAATAACTTTAAAGAACATAAAAAATCAGGTGATAATAAAATATAAATATAATTTCATATATATAAATATAAATATAGTTTTTTAGTATATAGATATAAATATAGTTTTTATATAGTTTTTTTAAATATAAATAACTTTCTTATAATATATATATATATATAGTTTTATAAATATATAGTAAAATAAATATATAGCTTTTTTTAAAATAAAATATAGTTTTTATTTAAAAGAATATGGTGGCACAATGTAAAAAAATTTTCAAGAATTATTAAAGTGAATGGAGGAAGTAAAAGCGGACTCCATACACATTTAAAAACGAAACATGATACAAATTTGTTAAAGAGGAAAGAATCTATTGCGGTTAAGATACAAACTTAAGCACAGTTTCTAAGCCCAAACCATCAGGTAAATACTTGGTAGAGGTAAATACTTGGAAAAAGTATATCACTCATTGCTAACAGTACTACCAACTAGCGAAGATGCTGAAAGAGCTTTTTTGACAGCTGGTCATTTTTGCACAAAATGACATTCCAGGCTTAACGTCAGTACAATTCATGCATTATGTTTTTTAAGATCACATTTCAAAAATGTGTAATAGTACCACAGACTGAATAGTGATATATACTTTTTTTTGTGATTTAAATAAATAAGATGTTCCTTTACTATTTTGTGATTCTTTATTTACTGTTATAATTTATAAGTTAAAAATTTTTTTGTGGTATTTACATTCTCTAATAAAACTAGCAAATAAAAAAAACCACCTGTGTTTTCTTTCTTTTTCTAAAATTTCTACTACCGGTGTTAAAACCAGTATCCCGGTATTAAGATCTAAAAAATACCGAATACCGGTACTGAACTTTTGGTCCGATATTGCAATCCCTAACTCGAGCCTATTGTTTTATATTATCACATTAAAAAGCAGGCTAAATTTAACAAAATGTTTATTTCAAAGGGTTTTTATTTATTTAATTTACATTTTTTTTAAATAAATTATTTTATTGCGCAAGCAATCAAAAATTCTAAGGTTTTTCTGATTAATTTATATATAACACTCGGGGAATTTATCCCACCATATATTTGTATGAATGATTCATTTCAGCACCAACAGCTGTTTTTTAAATAGCTATTCTTTATTGTATTTTATTTTGCCCAAGCATTCTAATTGAAAAATTCAGATATCAAGATTATAGAAAATAATTTCTTTATCTGCTGAGTGTTTACTGGCTTTTCTAAGACGAATCATATTAGGAAAGACGTGGTTTCCCCCTCTTCTCCACTCCAGATTCAAATGAAATATGTGTGCGTCTCCCTCTTGCAAATACTTAACGCTTTCCCTCCTTTTGAAAACAGGGATACGGGGTGTGCAGCAAGTGCCGTTTTTCTCTTTTTCCATTGTTTTATCATTCAAGAAGTTCTCTTTACTGCTGTGTCCAAAAAGTAAGACCAATTTTCAATTTAAAATTCTCGGGTCTTATGGAATTTCAATTCATTTTTAGGTTGCTGGTTTAGGTTGACATCTGTGTAAAATTTCAAGTCAAAATATTCATTAGTGTTTGAGTTACGCTTGGCTTTGAGAGGCGCTAAAACTGATTCCGGTGATTTTTGAAATGTCTGAATTAATTGAGCAAAGAACTTGCATTCAATTTTATTTTCAGAAACGTATAGAATGTTGCAGAAGACATTCGGTGAGCATTCCTATATCAAAAAGAAATGCTTAGAAGTGGTATAAACAGTTCAAAGAAGGCAGAGAACGCATTGAAGACGAAGAGCCCTCTGGTCGACCATCAACCTCAACCGACGAAGCTTACGTCCGAGAAATTAAAGATTTGGTGCTTGCAAACCGTCGATTTACGATTGGAGACTTACTGCTGATATTGTAATTTCAAAAGGATCGGTCAATTCTATTTTGGGCCTCATACGCGTCAAATCAGCCAGCTCACACTGCATTGATTCCTCGTGACGTTTTCTCCAAAAATGAAACTCATATGGTTCCACAACCACCGTATTAACACCGTGTGACTTCTGGCTATTCCCTAAACTCAAAAGACCACTCCGGGGATACCATTTTGAGTCGATTGACGAGATTCAACGTGAATCGCCGTGCGCTTTGAAGGTCATCCCCGCCGATGTCTTTTTAGCATGCATTGAGTATTGGAAAAAAAGTTGGCATAAGAGCATTGTGTCCGGACTGAATTACTTTGAAAACGATGAAATAAATTTGGAAGAATAAATAAAGAGTTTTTTTAAAAAAATAAAAATTGGTCTTACTATTTGGGCACAGTAGTAAGCATTTAGCAGTTTATTTCTCAGAAAATTCTCTATTATCAGAAGAATTTTTAAAATTAATTTTAGGGCTCAAGCATCTCACTTATATATCTTGTTGTTAGATCATTGTTCAATTATTCCATTAAATCGTCAGAGGTACAAATTATTAAAAATTAGCAAGATTTGCAAATAAACAAAATTCTTTAGAAGTTTTTAATTATTTCTTGATAAATTTATAATTCAGAACGGGGTATAAAAGCTTTTTTAATCAGCTGGCGCTTTGTGTTTTTTTCATTCAAGGGGCTGCAGGTAGAGGAGAAAACTATTGCGCCCAAAGAACGAAATCTTAAGCTCTCACATTTTTTCATGAAAATAATTACATTGTATTTTATTCAATTTCTCTAATGAAATTAATTTCTGCCTCATTGAATTTGCTTTTAAGTTTATTCAGTTTTATTCATGCCCATTTGGAAAAAAAACGATTTTAGAAAAAAAACGTTTTTTTTTCGTTTTACAGAAATTGGTTTCTAAAGAGTAAAGCGCATATTCTTATTCACTAAAAATATATTAACATAAAAATGAATTTATGAATTTAAATTTCTATTAGAAACCACTATTATTTTTTTTTTTACTCACCTTCACTGGAGATTGAAAATTCTTTCATCTAATAGCAATATGAATTTTAATTGATCTAATTATCTTTATTATATTTTATTTACTTAAGCATTCTAATTGAAAAATTCAGATAGCAAGATTATAGGAAATAATTTCTTTCTCTGCTGAATGTTTACTCTCTTTTCTAAGAAGAATCATATTAGGAAAGACGTGGTTTCCCCATCTGCTCCACTCCAGATTCAAATGAAATATATATATGATTCAAAATTCAACTGTTATTCGAATTCAATATGTGATATCTAATGAATGAAATCAGTAATTATGTAAACATGGATCATTTATTACAAAACAGTAAATGTTTTAGCAATTATATCTTATTTCCGACAATCAATAATCTGTTACTGTTTGGTTTTGATGGGATTTTGTGAATCTTACGAATACTTTGCGCATAAAACTTCTATGTATCGAATTGTATTGTTGTTTTTGTATTGTGTATTCGAAGTGTTGGTATTTCAAATATTCAAATTATGAAAACAATATGAAACGCACGAAATCAGTGAATACATATTTTTGAAATATTTTTTTTTCATTGAATTATTTTTGAGTTTAAAATAATAAGTAACCATTTTACTTACATTTATGTTTCATTTCATGTTTTTTTTTCTTTCAGACTCCTCTGACAACGTCTCTGTGTGGAGCTGCCGTCCGTGATTTTCACTTTAGGAGAAAAATTATAACGTGCTTTTAAAATAATTGCACAGACAAATAGCAAAATGAAAAAACAAGCCTTTGGATAAGAAAGAAAAACACGAGACATTTATTCGATTTCTATCAAAATCCTGCATTTTCTACTGAGTTAAAAGTGCACTTCATTCCTTTTAAAAACTAAATTTAATCTGGCATTTGTAATTTAAAAAAAATAAAATGTTTTTTCAAATCATAATACAATTTTTTTTTCTAAAAGCATTTCAAAATTAAATGAATTAAAGAGGTGTGAGCACGATGCCACATGTAATATGAATATCGACATGTTTGAATTTTTTATTAGTAATGATAAATTATGTTGTTGTGACTCATCCTCAGTGTCTTGCAGGGTAAGACAGACATAGCATGAACAGTCTATTCATGGATGGAAGTAAAGGGGCAGCTTCTGTTGTGATGGAACAGATTGATAGGAAGTAGGTAGAAGATAGATATGGCTCCGAGTTACTGAATAAGGAGGGCAGTGACTTCAGGGACAAATTTTAGAAAGAACTGATCCACATTTGTATATCGTATGGAGAGAAAACCTGGAAAAATCCCAACAGGTAGTTTGAGGTCAAAAGGATGAGATCCCAAATGACTTCGAGTTTCTCGTTTTTGAAGCTGTGTTCACAATAATGCCTCTAGTGGATTGAACCTCAGCCCTTATGATCACCAACGGCAAATATTGCCACTGAGTCACGAGTCAGGTTGGCTAAAGGTGTATTGTGTTTTAGAACTAGAAAATTTAGTTCGAAACTCAACGGGCGATGCCATTTCGAAAGCTAAAGAGGGGGTAGCTTCTGTTGTGATGGAGCACCCTGTAGGTAGAAATCTGACTTGGCTACGAGAGGCTGAAGAAGGAGGTAATTGCCTTTCGGGAGGACTTTTAGGTTGAACTACCCCGCATTTGCGTATCATATGTGCGAAAACCAGAAAACTTCCACTAGGCAGCTTGGCTAATGAAGTATATAATAATGCCGCCAGCAGATGGAACTATGACCCAAATGATCACCAGCTCTCTACATTATTACTGATGCACGAGTTGGGCAAATTTAAATTAAAAATGTGGAATCCAAAACTAAATCGCTTAAATAAGAGAACTGCATATTTTGCATATTACTGCAAGACTCCCGGAAGGTACTGACCTTCTTCTTCAGGGACACAGAGCCAAGTCAGACCAGTCCTATGGATGCTCCATCACAATAGAAGCTGATGCTTTCCCTCTATCCTTGAGTAGATTACTCATTGGATATCTTTCCCGCACTGCACATATAATATCGTTGATATTATATGTAGAAATTCAAAAATTAATCTTAACATTATCTATCTTGACGAACATCATATACTATAGATTTTCAATACAAAATAATTTTTTTTTAAAATTAGGTGTGATTTTTATAAGGAGAATTTTAAAAAGTCCCAAAAAGAAAATAGCCTCCATTTACGAACAATTGGTTCCTTAAGTTTTTAAATCTATAGAACACAATTTCTTACGTATTTCTTAAAAAAAAAAAAAAAAAACCCATAATTCCATAATTTTTAATATTTGACGCATTTCGTTTTTATTTTATTGATTACATTATTGCCATACAAAACGTTTTCAAAAAATCAATTTATGTTAAACATATTAAGATCTTTAAGTGATGGCTGAATTTTACTTCAACAGCACTTTTATTGCAAAGTTGACAATGGAGCATCTATTGGATAAATAAATAATGGCATGATAATATAACATACATGATCTTGTTTTTTCAAATACTAGAAATATTCATTGTTGCTGGAAAGGTAGTATTATATTTATCACGTTAAATGTTAAACAGAAGTCAACATTACACTTACTATGCCAGATGGCTATACTACATCCGCATTCCCTGGGGTGGCATGTAAAGGGTTTTCATCTTCCCAGATTCCATTCAGCCCCCATTTTTACAAAAAAATCCAATCAAATATGCACGTAACAGTGTATTTGATGATCAATTTTAACGATCCTATTAAATCGTTTTCTTAAAATATTTACTGAATTTCGGAGTTCGATATATTTTTTGCAACGAAGTTTTACTATCGAGTTTATATTTACTTTTATTTTTGAATAATTTATTTAGAGTTGGTATATGTGGCATAGATTACTCTATTATTAAATTCTAAGAGGAATTAAAAATATAAATAAATATTCGAACAAAGAATTTCGAAGAAAAAAAAATGATTGAAAGGAAGAATATAAAGTGTAACTTATGCTTCAGATTAGCATGTTCTTTTTTAACGGCATTGCTATATGCCTTCGCCACGGAATTATCAACATATTTTTCGAACACATTATTACTATTATTAGTACACGTACTCAGAAGGCTACGTACTACACTAAACTTACTATTCGAATTGACTATACTACATCCCATTTTTACAAAAAACTCCCTTCACATATATGTGTATGACTGTATATACACGATAAAATTTTTACGTTACTATTAAATATTTTATTTAAAATATGTATTGAAATTTTAGGGTTACAGATATTTTTTGGAACTAAAGTTTTGTCATCGATATTGATTTTAGTTACTTTTTGAATAATTTATTTCTAAATGGATAAAAAAAAAATCAAGCTTAAAAAGCTTTAATACTGGAGTGTATATGTTTCTTATTGTTTAGAACTGGTATATATAACATATTTTACCCTTTAGTTTAGTTTTAACAGGAAGTAAAATATAATAATAAATAAACATTCGATTTTTCGTAAATTATATATTTCGAATACAAAAAAATGATTGAAAGGAAGAATATAAAATGCAATGCTTTTTGATGGCATTGCTATGGAGTTTTGAAATGAAATTATCAGAATATTTTTCGAACACAAATTGCATCCACACTTTCTTTTTTCTTTATTTCCCTTGGAGGAACTGCGTCCGAGAAAAAAATAAATACAGCGATCTTAAAGACGAGGGTTTCCAATTGTTTTTTTTTTTTCAGAATAAGAACTCTCGCTCCGCTTTCTTGATTGTAACATGGATCTCGCTCCGAAAATTTTTATTGGAATCTCAGCGTAATCCATATGCCAGTATGGGAGTCTTTGATACTGCTTAGAATTCTGGCATTGCATCTCACTGAAAGGCAAGACGATAATTTATTTGACAAACCCTCTAAAGTTAAATCTGTCGTTGCAAGTGTTGGTATGTGTCTCCAAGGTTTTGAGAAACAGAATAAGGAAAAGAAAATTCTAAAGCGTCTGAAAAACCCATGTTCAAAATTCTTGTGGAGTATAAATTTGATACTATTTCGAACACGCCGAGGAGAATCAAAAACCCGCTTTTCCTCCTTTTCTAGAACTTCTTCCCTTCATACTCCCTACATACGGTGATACTCAGGAATGTAATAAAACACTACTTACCCATCCATCAGAGATGCCATCACTGTCAATGGAGAAGCGATCACTTATTGGAAGAAGATTACTTTTGCATGCACACATTTCATTTAATAGTTGCAAATGAAGACACGTGATAGAATGTTTTCGAAAAAGAGACGATAGGAAAAAAAGGAGGCAAAGGGAATGTCACTTCTTTTATTAAAAAGGGAGTGTCTTTGGAAGTGTTGAAAACTGGGTGTACTGATTTCATTGACATGTTGCTTAAAATTTTTGCCTGCCTTGCAAATATAAAATTTTTATATGGCATATTATTATTACTTTGCATTTTTAAATATATATTAAAAAAAATGGAGAATATTAAATTTATTTGACGTTGAAATTCCATTTATATAAATGTTTACCAATTATTGAATACATTTCTGCATCAGTAATTCATTTTTAATTTATTTCTTTAATATTTAGTGAAACTCTGCATCCAACAAGAATGTCCTACATATATTTATACATATTTTCGGTTTCGAGTCCCCGTAGTGCTATGCATGTTCGTAGTAGTTCGGTAGTTTGTTCATAGTAGTTTTTTTTTATTAATTTTTCGGTACCAATTGAAATTAATTTTTGGAATTTGCTTTTAAGTTTATTTAATTTTATTTACAACTATACGGGTGAAAAAAGGGATTTTTAGAGTATTGTGTTTTACAGAAATTGATTTCGAAAGAGTGAAGCACATATTCTTATTCACTAAAAATATACTAACATAAAAATGATGCAAAAAATGAATTCATGGATTCGAATTTCTATTCGAAACCACTATTATTATTTTTTTTTCTCCTTTTCACTGAGGATTTGAAATTTTTCATTGAAATTTTTTCATCTTTTTTTCATCTAATAGCAATGAGAATTTTAATTAAGACGCGTTTCAAAATTGAACTTTAATTCAATATGTGATAACTAATGAATGAAATCAAAAATTACTTAAACGATGTTTTATTTCAAAACGTTAAATACTTTAGCAATTATATTTTATTTCAGAAAATCGGGAATATTCTGTTACTATTAGGCTTAGGTGGGATTATGTAAATCCTGCGAATACTTTTCTCATAAAGCTACTATATTTTATATAGTCTAAAAATATTTGGAATTCTACAGAGAGGATTTGCTGTGCCAAATTTTGCATTGTTATAAAATTAGAAGTTTTCGTTAAACATTAAAACTAGATTAACATTAGAAAATAAGAAGTAGGATATAGAAATGTTGGTTTAGTACAGAAAAAAAAATTTCATATAAAAAAAAATCCTCTAATTGATGAAATTAAACCACTTTAAATAACAAATCACTGATGTTATGAATTATTTATGTCCTACATATATCATGCTGTTTATATATGTCAGAATTGAAATAAGTCACGACTGAATGCCAGATATGTAGCTGATTGAGCTTTACCCAAGGTGCTTCACTGCAGGTTTGTTATATTATACTAACATTTTGCTATTGTAATTTGGAATGAACATCCTAAATGGCATATGTATATATATATATGTATTGTTGATATTCCAGACATACAAATCATGAAGAAAACATAAACGCCCGAAATGAAAAACCGTAATATCAGTGATTATATATTATTGCAACATGTGTTCAATGAATTATTTTTGAGTTTAAAATAAGAAACAATTTTACTTGCATTTATGTTTCATTCCATGTTTTTTTCCTTTCAGACTCTTCTGTCGATGCCTCTGTAATTTCCAATATAGTAAAAAAAATTGTAATGTCCGTTTAAAACAGCAAAATGGAAAAACAAGCTTTTGGACAAGGAAGAAAAACACGAGACAAACACGCATAGAGACATTTATTCGATTACTATCAAAATTTTACATTTTCTACTGAGTTAAAAATGCATTTTATTAATTGTGTGGCTAACAATAACATTTTTTATTTATACCAAATAATAAAGTGACAGTTTGAAATTATTGATTAGTTCATCAGTGTTCTGTATAATACTCTGCCCAAAAAGTAAGACCAATTTTTTTTTTTTCAAAAACTTTTTATTTATTCTTCCCAAATTTATTTCATTGCCTTCAAAGTAATCCCCTCCGGACACAATGCACTTATGCCAACGTTTTTCCTAATCCTCAATGCAGGCTAAAAGGGCATCGACAGGGATGACCTTCAAAGCACGCGCGATTCACGTTGAATCTCTTCAGTCGACTGTCCCCGGTGTGGTCTTTTGAGTTTAGGCAATAGCCTGGAAGTCGCACGGTGTGAATACAATGGTTGTGGAACGATATGGGTTTCATTTTTGGCTAAAAAGTCACGCAGAATCAATACAGTGTGAGCTGGTGCATTCAGTGTTTTCGGTACCCATCGAGATTTGACGCATTTGAGGCACAGAATGGAATTGACCAATCCTTTTAAAATTCCAACACCATTAGCAAGGTCTCTTATTTTAAATCGACGGTTTGCAAGCACCAAATTTTTAATTTTTTGGACGTGAGCTTCGTCGGGGGAGGTTGATGGTCGATCAGAGGGCTCTTCGTCTTCAACGCGCTCTGTGCTTCTTTGAACTGCTTATAATACGCCTAAGCATTTATTTCCGATACAGAAATTGAATTGAATTGAATAGAATGAATAATTGAATGCAAGTTCTTTGCTCAATTAATTCAGACATTTCAAAAATCGCCGTAATTAGTTTTAGCGTCTCACACAGCCAAGCGTAACTCAAACACTAATGAATATTTTGACGTCAAATTTCCCACAGATGTGAAGGACAGTGGCAGCAACCTAAAAAAGAAAAACAAAATTGAAATTCCATAAGCTCCGGGAATTTTAAATTAGAAATTGGTCTTACTTTTTGGACACAATAGCATTTAATCTTTATCAGTAATTTCTATGTGTCTATCAAAGTGTGTCTATCAAATGAATTTCTCCAATTAACAGTTGCAGATAAAATGAAGGAATTCGGATGGATCCACTTATCAAAAATGATTGGAATTTTTAAAACTGTAATTGCACTTTGAAAGTTCAATTAAAAACTTATTATGGAGGAATTTTGAATGTATCAACTAAGAGACATTAATTATAAATTTTAGTGTTTCAAAAATATAAATAAAATCTTCTAAAAACTTAAGATTACATATTTTAAAAGATTCAAGTGATAGAAGATTAAAAAACATTTACAGTTTTATTGCATAATTCTGGTAGCAATTTAATAATTATTATTGATAATTAATATATTTTTTAAAAAAATATTATGTTTTATTCATATTAAATGTTAGCAAATGAATGTAATTTTCTACATGATGCATTCTCAAAAACATTTCTTTAGATCTAATTTACAAACTCAACATAGATGTTTTAGAGATAATTCTGTCATATAATTTATAAATAGTTACTTGAACAGCATTAAAACATTTAAAGTCTTGATTTTTTTAAATGTCTCATATAAAAATGATAAGCATTTTTTCAATTAAGAAAATTAATTTCGTTAATTAATATATTTAACATCGGTATTATTATATGAATAAAAAATATATATAATTAAAAAAAACTTGTTTTAGTGTGCAAAATAAATTTGACATCAAAAATTTTTCTGTGATTTGTTATTTCTTAAATAAAGAATACTCATATAATAACAAAAATATTACATCAAAATTTTCATAAAATTCCTAATTTTATTATTAATATTCCCAATTAATTCCATTTTTAAATTCAAAACTAATTAATAAGGAAGAATATTTTATTATTTTTGTGACTGTATCTTTAATCATAGTGCTTTTAGTAAAAACAGTATACGTAAAAAAATTATTCTTACAGCATTTATCAAAATACCATATTATGGGGTTGATAAGAAAAAAATTTTGGATTTCACTATTTAATTGTATGATAAAAGCTGAATGTACTTTCTTACCAAAGCAATATTTTAATTAAACTGCCTGGACATATTAAGTTAACATTAATATTAAATTAAAATCGAGTTAATATTAACTAGCAATAGAAATATTTCATTTTACAGGCCAACAATTATTTCACCAGAAAAAGGCTACAATTTCTGCTCTTACATAACAACCTAACTGCCATAATATACTGGCATATATGTAATATATTTCAAAATTAACTGAGTTGGAATTTTAATTAATCTAGTATGAGTTAATCTACGGAATTTTAATTTCTTTTTAGTCTTTATTTAATTTTACTTGAATTTTTTTAAGTATAGTTTTTTAAACAGAAAAAAAAAGCAGCAGGAATAGTATTAATTTTCCATTTGCAATCGGAACGGAAAAATTTGCGTGTTAACTTTAAATATTGTGATGATATGTAAATGATCTGGACATCAATGAGTGTATGCCAGTAACTAATAAAAAATGACACCTATAATTTTTTTTTGCGACTTAACAATAAAGCAGCACAGCGGAAAATGGACGAGGAAACGTTGAAATGAAATCCAGGAAATTTTCTATTCATCCAAGAGTCTCATATATTTTTCATTTTGAAAGTATTTCCGCATTGGGAACAGCAACAGCTACTAAAAGTGACTCAAGCCAAAGCATAAATTGAATAAAACTGGATGTGAAATATACGACCAGAAAGAGTTAAAAAAGCCTTTACCGCAGTTCTGTCTAAAAATCCTGTATGTCATTCTTTTAGTTTCTTTATTGAAAATTGATGAAGTCCGAATGATATTCTTTCAGTGAAATGGGAAGGGCTTACGAAGAAAAGTGTCTATATATAAAGAATGGAGTGTTTTTTTGTTGCGATATAAATGAGAAATATATTTTGTATGAAAATAATAAGCATTTGATAGCATATTACTGAAGGTTCACAAACCCACTAGTTCGTAGGATGAGCTGTCGTTACGCACAAAGTAATCTTAAAATTCATTAATGTAATGGAACCCGCAATATTAACAACTCGATTACCAAGTTAAAAAAGCCAACACCATTCTCAAACAATTAAATATGTATTAAAAAGGATGTAGATATAATAAACAAATAATTCTGTCAATCCACAATAACAGTTATATTCAAATAAGAGCCTCGTATAAAAATATATAAAAAAAAATTCTATTCGAATATCTCATCAAAAATGATGAGAATCATAAAATATATTAAATCTTGTGGATCAAAGCATTTGTAGGCAAAGAAGAAAATTAAAGAGCAGACTTCCTGCCCAAAGAAGCGGAAGCCAGAAACTCAGTCTCAATCATCATTATTCTTCTTCCAACAAATCATCCAAAATTGTATCTTAAAGAGTATATAACAATAGGAACAAGACTGGACTTTCTGTGATACTGGACGCAAAACATCCAAGATTTATCCCAACAAAATTACAAGATTTATCCCAAAGTCCCTCCAAAACTTCTACCCTTTAGTTCACCTATTACATTATATTACATAATTAAACATGGATTTTTCTCTACATATTTGCAGCGATTTCAAATAAAAGATACATAGGAGATTATCTGTGACGAAGAAGGTAACTCGCACCACTATATATTTGACAGCACTCTAATTATAGGCTAGCACATTAAAAAAAACCAGCAATAGAGCATTTTAATTCCTGGGCTCAGCAAACAACAAAAATTATTTAATCAAAGGAAAATTTCCAGCGCAATAGACTATTCAATTAACAATATTTATTCGATTGCAACATATCTCTAATATTAATTATTCAATCCCATACCATGTTCTAAACTTGCAATTGCAATAATTATTAATTCATAGCACCAAAACCCCCCCATGAAATTTATTTGCGTTTTCACAAATTAGCTATATAGTATTTTTTAAATATTGTAACTGCCTGAATCCCCAAATTTCATATTACATTCATTTAATATTAATCACTAATATTTAATAGTTAATACAATATTTAATACTTAAATATTGTATCACTAGCAACACCAAAGGGGCACCATAATAGGAACACCGTACTTAATTATGTATGGAAGGAGATAGCTACTCATCAAGGCTAAACACAATAGTACATTCGCACTCCTTAAGCCTAGTAGGTTTACATGTTTATACTTACTAGCTATTTACCGAAGAGACTAAACTTATTAGATATTGTATATTGCACAGTATTTTTCAGATATTACAATAACTGCCTGCATCCACAAACATGCTATTGTATTCATTTAATAACTTGAATATTATATCATTACCAACATCACATGGTCACCATAACAGGTACACTATTCTTAATTATGTATGGAATGAGATGGCCAATCATCAAGACTTAAAACAGGAGTACGTCGTACTCCTCATGCTTAGTAGCCATGTCTGATATGTCTGTACTTACTAGCTATTTACCGAAGAGAATAAACTTATCGATCAACACTATCCTAATCAAGCACTATATCCAGCCCATGGCTGCCATGCCATTTGGTAATAACATAATTCAAGTAGGTGTTTTATAAAACGCAACCCGTTCATTTGAGTGGGGTAGTGGCATGCTACGACGTCCAAGCCTTGGATAAGTAGCACATCAACTTTATTGCTAATGTTTTTTGTACATCATGATTGAACTTGTTTAACGCATTCATATATCCGATTAAACAATTTTTTTTTCAAACTGATTAATGCTCTATAATTTAAAAAAAATGTAATTGAAAGAATTAATCATTCCATTTTACATAATTCGTTTCAATTTATATTTTATTTAGCATGTTTTAGATATAAGGAAATATAAAAACTAAAATGATCAATGAAAATATCTTTCTTTAAATTATCGTATACAAAATTTTCCTCGTTTATACACTGAAGTGACAAAAGTCATGGGATACCTCTTAATATCGTGTCGGCCCTCCTTTCGCCCGGCGAAGTGCAGCAACTCGACGTGGCATGGACTCAACAAGTTGTTGGAAGTCTTCCGTAGGAATATTGAGCCATGCTGTCTCGATAGACGTCCATAATTGTGAAAGCGTTGATGGTGCAGAATTTTGGGCACGAACAGACCTCTCGATGATGTCCCATAAATGCTCGATGGGATTCATGTCGGGCGATCTAGGTGGCCAGATCATTCGTTGGAATTGTCCAGAATGTTCTTCAAACCAATCGCGAACAGTTGTGGCCCGGTGACATGGCGCATTGTCATCCATAAAAATCCCATCGTTGTTTGGGTACATGAAGTCCATGAATGGCTGCAAGTGATCTCCAAGTAGCTGAACATAAGCATTTCCAGTCAATGTTCGGTCCAGTCGCACCAGAGGACCAAGTCCATGCCATAAAAAAAACAGCCCACACCATTACGGAGCCACCACCAGCTTGAACAGTGCCTTGCTGACAGTTTGGGTCCATGGCTTCGTGGGGTCTGCGCCACACTCGAACCCTACCATCAGCTCTTACCAACTGAAATCGTGACTCATCGGACCAGGCCACGGTTTTCTATTCATCTAGGGACCAACCGATATGCTTACGTGCCCACGAGAGTCGCTGCAAGCGATGTCGTTCTGTCAGTAAAGGCCCTCGAGTCGGTCTTCTGCTGGAATAGCCCAAGAAAGCCAAATTTCTCCGCGCAGTTCTAACAGACAAGTTCCTTGTACGTCCCACATTGATTTCTGCGGTTATTTGACGCAGTGTTGCTTGTCTGTTAGAATTTACGACTCTTTGCAGACGTCGCCGGTCTCGGTCGTTAAGTGCAGGCGGTCGACCACTGCGCTGTCCATGGTGGGATGTTATGCCTGAAATTTCCTACTCTCGGCACACTCTTGACACAGTGGATGTGGGAATGTTGAATTCCCTAACGATTTCCAAAATGGCATGACCCATGCGTCTAGCTCCAACTAACATTCCACGTTCAAAGTCTGTTAATTCCCGTCGTGCGGTAATCATCACGTCAAAACCTCTTCACATGAATAACTTGAACAGAAATGAAAGCTCTGCGAAAGCACTGCGCCTTTATACCTGTTCTACGCGATGCTACTGCCATCTGAAAATGTGCATATTGCTATCCCATGACTTTTGTCACTTCAGTGTAATTTCTAATGTTTTTTTTTTTTTTTAAATGATATTACAAGTTATTCCCAATGTTTGCGACTGATCTTTCCTTGAATGAGAGTAATTGGTCAACAAGGAACAAGTGTAAAATATTCTGTATAAATAATTAATATACTCTAAAACCAATTTCTCGAATTATAAAACAATGGACTAAAGAAAAACATGTACAAATCTCTTGTTTTATAAATCAAAAAGTAAGATAAAGAAGGGAAATGTGGCCTACACATGTTCAATGGAAAGAAAAGGTGTAAATTCCTTTCAATGATTCTATACTCATTGAAAGATAAATTAATATTGTTATTAGAGAAAATACCGTGTCATGCAAACTTTCTCTAACGACAATACTTTAACCAGTAAAAAAAACCTGTAGAAGGTGGTAATGTGCCCAAATACATAAAATCAATTGCCCAAATCTGAAGTCACGTATGTCGAAGTATTATTGTGATTTCATTTATACTTATATTATTGAATTTATAAAAGAATCATTAACTCATATCTGTAGTTTGTTATTGTAACAGAATGGCAGTAAATGGCAGTAGTTATCAGTAGCAACAGAATGACGCTAAATCATTGTCAGCGGTCGTGCTCTGTACAAACTTTTTGGCAATTTGTCAGTAATAGTCTTCCTAAATGGAGAGATTGTTTACTTACTGTTGCATATTTATTAGGTTTTACCTCATAACTTATAAGTGTTATAAAAAGTATATAATTGTACTGTGTTTTCCAACTGTTTTGTTATTAATATAAAATTAATTAATTCATTACTTAAGTTTATTTGTAGATAAAACTTTTAAATGGTATTCATGGATTTTATCTTATTAGTGAGATTTTACTGAGCTGGAAGATATTAAGCTGCCATACTATTAATACTTTTCTTCCATTTAATATTCTTGTGCTATGTGTTTTGAACTATTTTGCTATTAATACAAAATTAATTAATTCATTACTTAATTTATTTGTAGATAAAATTTTTAAACGGTATCCATGGCTTTTTAATTTGGGAATCTTTACTGAGCTGGAAGATGCTAAGTGTCATACATTTCACACTTTCCTTCCATTTAATTGAACGTTGTGAATCTAATTTTTTTTTTTTTTGGAACACAAGAGGGAACTTTTTATACACGCTTTGGAATCCTTCACTAGAGAAAAAAAAATTCCTGTATATCCGCTATGATTTCATTCCGAAATTTTCCTTTCCCCTTTTTTGAGGCTCTTTTCTGCACTTCTTGTTAAACACACACACATATATATATATACACAAGAAGTTCAGAAAAGAGCCTCAAAAAAGGGGAAAGGGGAATTTCGGAATGAAATCCAGGGAATTCTGGACTTCTTGGGTCTTTTTCTAGTCAACACAGGGTTTCATATATTTTTTATTTCGAAGGTGTTGTCAAACTGGGCTGCAGAAAGAGCTACTAAAATGGTTTCATTCAAACCATAAAAAAAGTGAATTGAATAAGACTAAAAGAGAATATAAGACAGCGACTGAACAATTTTTCACTTTTAAGATATGTAAGCTATGTTTTTTGTGAGATATAGATAAGGACTTTAGTGGAAAATGACGAAGACCGAATGGCATTCACCGTGAAGCGTGAGTGGCTTAGAAAATAGGCAACAATGCAGAATTGAATGTCTTTTCCTATTAAGGGATTATGATATTTATATTGACATTTTAAAACGGCAAGCGTTTGATAATTAAAACATCAACCTTTATGCTGCAAACTTTTTCTGAACGTAATGGTTCAAATTATTTATTGTCGATAATTAATTATTATCTGATAATTTACAAAAACCTGCTTGATAAAAAATAGATGTATTGTTTTAATGCGTATTTGTAAGTTCAAATGCTTTATATTGTTCATCAAAATTAAAGAATAATTAAAAAAATATTATTGACTTTATACAAGAAAATCAATCATTTGGGTCCCACTCACTCCACCTTTGAAAGGTGTACGTTGTTTCCTGTTCAATGGTATCCAGAAGAATGAGATCGTGTATTCTATGCTGACGAGTTTGCATACATTGGATTTTAGATGTATTCTGAATTGGAGTAACATACAACTATCCATCTTTTGTTCATGAAAGTTTCAGTTTGTTTTTGTTGTTTGTTTCTTCAGTCAGAAAGTTTCAGACCATGGAAGAGGTTTAATGGTTAGTAGAGGAATCATAAAATAACCATACCGAATTGTATGCTCTTGAGGGAAGTTCTGCAATTGGGCAGAGACATGTACCAAATATGTTGTAAGATTGTTTAGCATGTTGCTGGACAACTCGGACTCGAGGCTCCAAGAATGGAAAAGTGCACTAGTGTAGTTTGTAATACTAATATGTAGTTTGCGATTAATAAACACTAGAGCAAAATTTTGTTAAAATATGAAATATAGTTGCAAAAATTACATTTATGTCAGAGGTTTACGTGATATTAAGGAAAATGCATTACATTAAAGAAGAATTTGTTGGAAAACAGTTGAAATCATGTTATTATTGTTTTTATATTTCCTAACTTTTGTTTTTATATTTGTAATATTTGAAATTAAAGAAATGGCTGATAAGATAATTCGTGTTAATAAATATAATGATTTATTAAGTGGATCTTTGAAAAGGCATTACAGTCTAGAGACATCTTGCTGAGCTTAGAAAGGTTAAAAAACATGAGAAATGGATTGCACACAGGTTGACAGATGATATCATCATAATTTCAGGTCAGGCCCCAAAGAACCTCCCCAAAAACAAAGTTACTGAGGGAATTATTTTAAAAGTAGGATCCAAACGGAATGCAGAAATAATTTTGAAAATTTCGAGTTGTAGTTATTGGGTCACTGTTGACAAAATTACTGCGATTCATTGACAGAAGTTTTGGAGAAGTTTGGAGTTTTTTTTGTTTATTGAAAGCTCTTTCCTTATAAATACTAATATACGAATTTCAGGTCGTTTATCATTCTGTTTTTATGTTAATATATGTTCTTTCAACATCAATGGATAGGGAAAATGAAAATTTTCGAGAAGTACATTATAATGTTTAAAGCTCTGCAGATTTAGCTAATTACTCAAGAAAATTAGTAATTACTATTTTTTGTTTTTGCGCTTGCTGCGTTTGAATATTTCTCAAAAATTTGTCAATTTACAGATGAAAATTTTGAAATCTTATTATATATAGCAGTCAAATAATACATTACACGGAATAAAATAGTTTAACAGTAAGTCAATTGTAACAAATAATACACTTGAAATGTAATACATAAAATTTGAGTGTTATATTTTAAAACTGTAAATTGAAATAACATAATAGATAGATGTATTATTTTTATAAAAACTTGTGAAAACTTTTAAAAGCACGCAATGTAGAGTTTAAAAAGATCTATGTAATTATTGCATGCAAACTTCACCACTTGGGTACGAAACATAAAGAGCTTAAATTTTTATGAAGGAAAACATTATATAAATATATGAATAAATTGAA
>BPLQ01013104.1:0-206928 GCA_021605075.1 Caerostris darwini | reverse complement strand
ACTAAACAAAATTTAAAAAAAAAAAATTGCATTCAATTTATGATAAAAATAATTATATACTCAAATCGAATTTAACTTATATAATTTGTTAATAATATAATTTATAGAATTTATAATTTTACAAATGTATTTATAAATCTTAACTAATTTTTCTCATTTTATTAAAAATATTTAAGCCATTATTTTTTATTAAAAAACACTGAAAGATATTTTCTGAGAAACGGAATACTATTTTTTTTTTTTTTATCAAATGGCAATATTAAAAAGTAAAATTTTTATATATGGTTACAAGTTAAAAGGATAAACATTTTGTGCAATTAAAATGTAAATATGATAGGAAAAAAAAATTGCTTTATCTCTCTGTGGATAACAATTTCGGAAAATACAGAAATATGCCGATGTGTATTTTTGTTTCGTCTGGCCTTGTCTTTTTTCTTCATTCTCACCTTCGCTGTTTTATTTTTATCGGATATCCTAACATCTTTGCTCTTAACAATCAAGTTTTTATTTGTTACAGCAAATAGCTATAAGATAAAAATACAATTAAATGCTTAATCTGCTTAAATAACTTCTATTGTATGATAAGCATTGAATACTAATGGTTTTATTCATTGCTGATTTAATAGAATTTTACTTTAGTTGTAAGCAAAAGGTTGCATTCGAAATATGTACCTTTTAAATATAATATTTAATGCACTAGATAATTAAAGATGTACTAAACTAAGTACTATGGAATTACCCATTTATCTTAGATACACAATTATACATTTTTTATATTTCTAATTGTTAACAAAGTATAATTATAAACATACTAATATCTCAAAACAATTTCTTACGCATATTTTAGAAAAATATTTATTTTATAGTCAAGAACTATTGTTTTGGGCATTAATATAAAATTAATTTAATCAATTGTAATTTTTTTCCATCTGTTGAAACATTTTACGGAAGATTAACTATGAAAGGATAAAATGTTACTTTGCTAATGGTTTTTGTCGGTAAACATAATTTTGAATGATGGTATGACCTCTTAGCGTCTGTTGTGCCTTGTTAAATCCATCTAAATAGCAAGGGTATTCATTCAACCTGTCTGAGGCAGATAACTATACCAGGTCATTATTTCACTTTTATGGAAGTAATATTCTTTTTATAGCAGAGAAGATGATTACCTGCAATGTAGAAGGTGAAGTGTCCAAATGATATTTGCTAGTTAGTTCCAAATAAATATGAATTGTGTAGTAAACATACTTGAAACTTTGTGTTGCAATGCTGTGTTCTTAAAATTGTTTTAAATTCATTAAACAACAAGCGTTGAGTAAAATTATTACTAACGGTTTAAACTTTCATAAAATTATTAAAACGGCCTAACATATGGAAACAAATTACAATTGAGTAAATTAATCTTATATTAAAGCTCAAAACAATTGTTCTTGACTATGAAATAAATATATTTTCTAAAATATACGTAAGAAATTAGTTTAAAATAGCTTAGTATGTTTATAATTATAACTTGTATACATTAAAAAGCATAAATTTTATATAAATGTGTATCTAAGACAAATGTATAATTATATTGTACTTAATTTAGTACATCTTAAATGCATTATCGTTTAAAAGCTACATATTTTGCATGCAACTTAAAGGAACCTAACTAAAGAAAATTCTATTCAATCCGCCATGATTAAATACAATAACACCATTAATATTCAATGCTTATATACATTCTCATTTAACTGTATTTTTTATATAAGTGCAGCTATTTGCTGCAACAAATAAAAGATTTACTGTTAATAACAAATATGTTTGGAAATTCGATAAAAAAAAAATGAAGGTGAAATCAAAGAAAAAATACTAAATTATTCTATATATTATATTATTATGTCTACATGTGATACAAACATTAAAATATCTCAATAAGGCAAAAAAATTAAATAATCTATGAGAATTTTCAAATAAAGTATTTTTATTTATATATTAAACTAAAATTTCACTTTTAGTCTAAAAATTCAAAATAAAATAAATCTGAAAAATAACTATTTTTTTAACAATTTATAAATTGTTTAGTATTGTTTTAATTTTGATTAGAAAAAAATCGTAGTTTCAATTTAAAAATGTACAAAATAATTGTAAACTTACTTGAAATTATGTTTTTATAAATTTCTTTAAATGCATTAAAACAACAAGGAGTAGAAAAAAGAGTTGAGTAAAAATATTAAAACGGCTTAAACTTCCCTCATATTTTATCTTCATTAATTAATTAATCTAAAAAAAGATACCAATAAAATAATTTTATTTATACAATAAACTATAATTTCTAAGTGATTGAAAAAAATTAAAATAAAATAAATATAAAAATAACTATTTTTTAACAAATTATAAATTGCTAATTTTTGTTAAATTTTGATAAGAATAAGGTTGTAGTTTCAAATCGACATTGCACATAATAATAGAAAAATCATGTTTTAGAATAAATGATATTAATTTCCATTTGTGTACAGATTTTATTAACTAGCATAACATAAAAATATTGTATTCCATTGATAATAAAGATTAGTTAGATTCACAAAGAATCAGATTCCATTTTCAATAACTAAATTTAATAGTAAATTTAAATTTCATTTGAAAGAGTAACTCTCTATTTGAACATAAAAGTTTAAACTACAATATAAAATATTCAATATCGTTTAGACTGGAGTCATTGTTACGTGCTTAATACAGAAGGTCTATGCTGAATTGGTATTGAAATGTTGGAATATACAAACTTTTACGTTTTGTCAACCTGTTACATTTCTTTCCATCGCACGTACTGGGAAAGTAGGAGTTTGTGGCCATTTATTATTTTTCACTTCACCAAGCTGGATTCAATACAGCTGTCGTTCTTTATAAAACCAGCACTGTTTGCACTTATATAAAATTACCTCTATAGCGTGAACCATAGTGTAGGAATGTAAATCACTTCTTAGCAATGCTTCTCATAGTATTTCTTTTCAGAGTGTTTTACTTATTAGGCTTCATTCATTTCTATGAAACTGCTGATTTTATAACCAACTAAGAATGCACGACTTTCCCAAAATTAAAGAAAAGTAGCTTTTTATTCAAAAAAATAATTTATATACATAAGCATAATTTTTTATATTAAAAAAAAACTGTTGTCGTTACTAATTTAGACTATTTCACAATGCGTTTTAAATTAGAGTTGTTATTTTTACATTTATTCAAATGTGTATATCTATATCGTTTGGAGATAATAATAATTTATGCTTTTGTTTAAAAAAAGAAATTAATGCTTTTATAAATATTCAACAAGTAAGTTATTTACTAGAAATCTATTGTTTTCATAACATATTATTGAAAATTTTCTATAATGAATATTGTCAAATAGGCACCAGACAAATATATAAAAAGTTAATAATGCTATTTCATTTTATTATAAAAATTCCAAAAATATTGTAAGTGTAAAATTAACTATTTTTTTAACAAATTATAAATTGTTTAGTTTTGTTTAATTTTGATAAGAATAAGATCGTAGTTTCAATTCAAAATTATACAAAATAATAGAAAAATAAAGTTTTGAAATAAAGGAGATCAATTTATATTTTTACACAGATTTTATTAATATAGCATAAAATCAAAATACTTTATTCACTTGATAATAAAATTGATTAGTTAGATCCACAAAGAATCGGATTCCATTTGCAATATCTAAATTTAATTGTGAATTTAAATTTCAATTGAAAGTGTAGAAGAGTAACTCTCTATTGGCACATAAAAGTTTACTACAATAGAAAATATTCAATATCGTTTAGACTGGAATCATTGTTAGGAGTTTAATGCAGAAAGGTCTATGCTGAATTGGTATTGAAATGTTGGAATATATAAACCTTTACGTTTTGTCAACCTGTTATATTTCTTTCCATTGCACGTACTGGGAAAGTAGGAGATTGTGGCCATTTATTATTTTTCACTTCACAAAGCCGGATTCAATACAGCTGTCGTTCTCTATAAAACCAACACTGGTTACACTTAAACAAAATTACCTGTATGGCGTGAACCAAAGTGTGTTGGAATGTAAATAACTTCTTAACAATGTTTCTCATAGAATTTCTTTTCATGCATGAATTTCTTTTCAGAATATCTAAATATTGTGCTTCATGCATGTCTATGAAATTACTGATTTTTTAATCAACTAAGAAGGTTCGATTTTCTCTAAATTAAAGAGAAGTATTTTTTTAAACAAAAGATTTATATACACATGAATGAAATTTTTAATAAAGAAAATTGCTGCTACCATTTTAGTTTATTTCATAAAACGTTTTAAATTAAAGTTGTTATTTTTACATATATTTAAATGAGTATACCTATAATGTTTGAAGACTATAAATTATGCTATTCTTTTATAAAATTAAGTGTTGCTGTTGATAATTATTCAGCAATTAAATTATTTGCTATAAATCTAGTTTTTTTTTCATATCATAAAATTAAGAATTTTCATTAATTAATGTTATGTAATAGGTTCCATATAAATATATATAAAATTAATAATACTAATAATAATTATATATATTTATATAAAATATATAATATATATATTGAAGTTTAAGCAATATCGCTTATGAATATAAACATTTATAAAATCCCTGTCTCCTGTGTAATTAAATTTTGACATAAAAATCGAAAAGTATTTCTACTTAGTATTATAATAAAATTAATTATAATACTAAGTAGAAATACTTTTTCATAAAACAGAGGAATATTATATTTTTAAGTGGGATTTAACGTTATTTAAGCATTATAAAATGAATTATTTGTAATATATTTAAAAAAGTGTATGAAAATTATTTTTTAATGTTTTAATAATTATTGTAAAAAACGATTATTTCTTATATGATATCTTTTCAGGTGGAAGGTCGCAAAGTGATTTAAAGGATCTTGATGGTTTTTTAATTACAACGGTGGAACGGATATGGTATACGGATGAAATGATTCTTTAACAAATAATCAAAAATGTGTTAAAGAGTGTGTGAATAAGCATGTATAAGTGTAGGAATGAGTGATTGAATATGATATCTCTTAAAAATGAAAACAATTATTTGTTCTTTTTAACCATTACATAAACGCAAACATTAATTTAATTAATTATCGGATATCATGTTTACTGCCTGTCACATTTCAAAATATTTATTTAAGAAAGAGAAAATATTTGTAAGAAAGCCAAGTCTTTTATTATTTTAATCAAGTAAATAATTTAATAAAATCAAAATGTTTTAAATAAATATGTTAAAAAATGTAAGATTATGTTGTAGTGTTTACAGAACTTTACTTTTGCTTACTTAGAACTTTATTTTTGCTGAAATACACAAAAAAAGTATATGTGGTGAACACCATGAAGATGTAAACAACTAGTAAAAATATCAAAGCAAAACAGCAACCCTCATACTACGAAAAGTATCTTGTTTTATTACATTAGTAGACACATTAAAAATACTTACAAACAGTTTTGGGATCAAAACCTTTTAAACAAATGTTTGCACGGTAATTCACAAAATATAAAAATTTATTCAATAGTGCTTTGCGCCATATTTTCCTAATATAATCTTTTAGATAAATTTTAAAATTCGGCTTAAGCATGCCAATTTTACAATGTAGTTCCTTGTTTCAAAGCTATAATTATATAATTAGAAATAACTACAGGTATTCATATTCTAATTGTTTTTAATAACCTTGATCAACTAATAATTGTGAAGTCAAATCTACATACGTCTGAATCAAAATGGAGTATAAAAAATTACTACATCAAAAAAAATAATAAAGTTCAATTGAAAAAATGACGGTTTTACATATAAATTTTGAAAATTTTAAAACATTTTCAAGCGTTATTAATTTTCGTAACTAGCATTAAATTTAAGTATATTATTTAGCTTAAAATATATTGTTAACTTTAAGAAGATTAATGTTGTTTTATAACAAAATTTTTTTTTTTTTATTTGCAGAATATCATAATCAGATAAAAAAATGTTTATTTCTGTTTAAAAACCTTTATTTATTTTTTATTAAAAATTTGATTTCTGTTTCTGTTTTTTAAATGTTTATTCTGATTATTTTAGTTATTTCCCAAATAATATCTAAAGCTTGCTTTGACATAAATGTTGAATAAAAATTGAATTGGCTTTATTGTTAATTTTTTATTAAGATATCTTTTTTTTAATGCTCCATGACATACTATAAGGTTATCAAGTAAATTTACTTATTTTTTAACACCCAGTGGATTTCAGTTTTAAAAATGACTTTATAACAGAAATATCAATATGTTTTCTGCAAATTTATTTCATGATTAAATATGATTGCCATTGAATAAGGCAAATATATTTATTTACATCATTTTTTTCTGTCAAGGGAAATAACTTATCTGGGCATTTTCATTTTAAGTTTTCCTTAATAAAATGAATATGCTTATAAGCTGGATATTTGTTAGGCGCTTTAATGAAAATGTAATACATACCTCAAAACCAAGTTTTTTTTCTTTTTAATAAACATAGACAATTGATTTTCCTTATTTTTTATAATTTTACACAACGTTATCTTTATTAAAGCAGAGGCATTTGCAATTTTTGTCTCAGAAAAATAATTCCTTTTATTTTACTCTTTTCCATTAATACAAACAGATTCTCCCTTAAGGAAACATAAACAAATAAATGCATATCTAGAAGCCCTGAAGCTTTTCTGTAGAATTTCATGAATTTATTCAATTACTTGAAGAATATAGAGAAGCAAATTTTATATTTCGCATTTCAGTTCCAATTTGATTGTTTTTCCCAGACGAAATGTTTAATCAAAAGCATTTAAAATAAACATAGAGCTCACGGAAGAAACGAGATAAAAGGACGAAGCGGTGGAAGTGCAATATTTTATGCAAATCAATTTATCGTTCTTTGTTTTCTCCCATACAAAAAGAATTACCCGATTATATTTCCTTTCGATAAAGAACAAAAATTTCTTCCATTTTGAAGCCCACATTCCCGTGTTCTCTCTCCTACTCTTTTTTTTTTTTTTTTTAGTGTTATTAAGACAAATATCCCGTGGCTTTAGGAAAGAGAATCGTTGAAAGAAAGAACTCCAAACTGCGATAATTGATTTTTACCCTTTGTTAGCCTGTCTCCCAAGGGGAATGAGATATCCTTTTTTATACATCGATAGATGGACTGAGTATTCCATGAACCCACTTGTCGGGTGAATTAAAGAAATATTGGATGGCATGAAGAACTTAATTTAATAAAAACTTAAAGCACTTTTCAACTCCTTGGTCTTTCTTAGTTTCAATATAGTTGCAGATGAAATCACAGCGCCCTTTAGATATTAAATTCTTAAATTTTCGAAACCTCACAAGAGGCATTATTGAAAAATTATGGAAAGATAATATCGCAAGCAGTAAAAACAGCTATATCTATGTAAACAAATAGTTGTTTTTAAATTTAAAACTGAAAATATAGAATTAAAAATAAAAAACTATTTTTTACACCTCACTCATGAATGGAAGCAGTCAAGTTGTTAAATATTCTGTCACTAATATGAGGCTTACAGGTCTAGTGATGACATTTATTAAACCAGTGATGATGCCGTAGATTCAAATCTATTAGATTAGTTCAATATAGCTCAGATGAAATCACAGAGCATTTCAGATATTAAATTGTTAACTTTTTGAAACATCACAAAATTCATTAGTGAAAAGTTATGAAAAGAGAACATGGCCAACGGTAAAAATAGCTATCTCTATGAAACAAGAAAAAAAAACAGCTATCTCTATGTAAACAAATAGTCATTTTTAAATTTAAAACTGAAAATATAGGATTAAGAATAAAACTGTTATTTTTAGACGTCACTTATGAATGGAGCAGACAAGTGATTAAATATTCCGACGTCTTTGATGAGGCTTACAGGTCTAGGCAAGGTATTTATTAAACCAGTGACGATTCTGTAGGTTCAAAACCAGTAGAGTCCAGTTATTTAAAATACAATAATAAGGAGACTTGACGATGTTTGAGACTAGGTGTGTGTTTCGCTTTGAAATGTGTAGCAGTAACTTTTATGTATTCGTTTATACGACAAGAAAAATAGGTAATAAATATCTTTAAATGTGTATTCAGATTATAGAATTAATACACTGAAAGACATATATGAAATCGGTTGTCACAAGTCTAGACGAATTCTAGGACCAAGTGAAAAACATGATACCACGATATTAAGTGAAACATATGCTACTGATTAAAAAAAAATTATGCTACATATTGAAAGAAAATCTAATGAAGATATACTATATATGAATAAGATTAAATGTTTAAACCGACTTGGCCCGAAGGCTTGCGGTACGCTATATATGAATAAAAAACTTTTTTTCAAATTTAAGCTAAGAGTGACTATAATTAAAATTTCACATCCAAAATGCTGTAAAAAAAAAAAAAAGAAACACTCGTCACAATGAGTTCAAATTTGAACTGAATATACTTGAAGCAGAGGGAAACGGTACGGCATCAAAAAAAGTTCAATGTGCTTGATTGTTTCAGTTTTTTGACGAAAAAAAAAGGGATTTCTAAGTCATTCAACAGTTCCGATACTGTTAGTTGAAAGCTCATCCACCACGGCCTACCAAATTAGATGGGAAATATCAGTGGAACTTTTTTTGATGCCATACCGTTTCCCTCTTCTTCAAATATCTTCAGTTCCAATTTGAACCCATTACGACGAATAGTTCTTTTTTTACAGCATTTTGAAAGTGGGACTTCAATTATAATAACTCTATAGATAGTGGTCCTTGGAGATGAAACTTAGAAACTTAATAATTAAAAATAAATTTAATAAATTCTGGAAATTAGTGTAATTACTTAAAATTTAATAGCTTCGTTTATTTATTGTATTATTATTCAAAAGCTTTTATTAGGTGCAGTCAATAACCTCTCTCTGTGTTATACATGAATAGGGCAGAAATCTGTGAAGGTAGATGGTTAAGGATCAATGACAATAAAAAATTAGGTAATGTTATTCACGTGCGTGACAAACCCCAAGTCACACATGCCCCCTGGTGGTGCCTCTAGTCCCATAGCCTCTAGACTTTGCTCATTTAGAGTAAAAACTAGAGGCTATGGCTACTTGCCCCGAAAAAATGACTGTGAATCATCGGAATATTAAATTGAATATATTACAATGGAATGCTGATGACTTGTCTGGCGCTAAATTTCAAAAGTCTTGGAGACAATCCGGGAGGACTTTAAAAATTTGAGTGGAAAAACTTGCAAGAGGCTGTTGCCAATTTTAGAAGAACTGGATACGACTGCCTGGGCGAACATCAGGCCAAAATAGGGATTACAAACTCTGATACCTGGGTTTTATATGGGACAGAAAAAAATGAATAAGGCCCATCTACTTGGAGGGCCAGAGAAAGCATGTCCTGACTCCACGGAACTTTATTATGGAGCTTCTAGCTTTTCAAATTTATATCCTTAGAACATGCTTTCTTGTTTTTAACTGTTTTTAAGGCCTTTTATTCGTTTTCGTTAAGAATTTCTGGTCCATTGGTTAAGAATGCCCTTTGTGACTTTGATTTGTTTATTTATTTTTTTTTTTTTTTGTTTCATCGGTAAGTTGCCAAATTTGTAGGGATCGAGCTCTAATAAAAGCCATAGGTGACAACAACAGTTACAATAAAAATTAGAAAATCAATTTTTGGATGATTTTCCAACTTTTCAAAAGTCTACTGTCCCACTAAATCTGAAAATACAGAAAATTAAAAAGTAACGTATATTTTTCAATAATATAATGATTATTTTGTTTCATTAAAATTATTTTAAGTTAACATTATACATGAAATCTTTGGTAAATTTTCATTCAAGTTTCATTTAACATGTGTTAAAATTTGCAGTTGTAAAATATACATTTTTGTTTTATATTAAATAACATTGTACTTATATAACAAGAAGAGTTATCATTGTAAAGAATATTACCAACATATATTTTTTCTCAGAATCAGAGGCAAAATCCTTTTATTTTAAAATCGGAACTTAAAATGTTCATTTTTGCAGCATTGTTGAAGCATATATCTCGTCATTTTAAGAAACTCAATCGTCCCAAAAGAAAACCATTATAAATCCAATAATTGATTTTTATCCTTTGTTAACTAATCTCCCACGAGATCATTTCTTCTTTTCTCCAGTGCGTAGAATTTGTAATTTCATGAATCTTTTCGTCAGGTGAATTAAATGAAAAATGGGTCGAATGAAAAACTAAATTTAATAGAAACTTAAAACTCTTTTCAACTTCCAACACTACAACTACTATTCTTTCAATTGTAGAGGGAAGCAAAATAAAATTCAAAATTAATTTCTTTTATGAAACCAGAAATTGAGAAAAAATAAAAAACAGAAAAAGTAACATTATAATGTTTTTGCAAAATAAAGAAAGGATTATTTTAAATTTAAACAAAATATACAAAAATAATTTGTTTTTCATCGATAAGAATTTTGACTTGACATAATTCACCTATACTATCAGTGGTAACATAGAATCCACCAAAGGGCGAATGATACACTATATTCACATTGTCGAAATACAATTCACTTCTGTGTTTAATTGTAGTTAACTGCAAGATCATTTGCAGCACTTATATATTCTTCCTCAGTTGTACATTCTAAAAGCTGATTTTCCTAGAAATGTATTCCTGGTCTAATTACAGAACAGCAAACATTCAATTAAATTTCTACATAAGATTAACTCTGCCGTTCTTCTATTTTCCCAGCGGCTCATCATTGAAATTTAGATAAACAATATTCACATCTAGTATTTGGCTATTTTGAAATCAATACTTGAAATTTAATCACTTACTTTCTGTTCCTAGAAAGATTTTAAAGCTTAATTTCTGAAGACATCTCATGATATAAAAGGATAAATTCGCTACTTTGCATATCATATTTTGATGCTGAATTGCTTTTTACAAAAGCTCTTATAATATTTAAAATTTATTTTTGTTCGTATTTTTATGATTTTATATAAAAAATGTAAAGTGAATTTTTAAAAATGAGTGTAATTACATCATATTTAATAACTTCGTTTATTTATTGCACAATTCTTCGAATGATTTTATTCGGTACAGTCATTAACCTCTCTATGGTATATATATTATTTTATTTTAATTGAAATTATTTATTTAATATCTTAAAATCAATACTTCAAAAATCATCAATCTTCGTTAAATCTTTTCAACCATTTATTTCACAAAATTATCACAAATATTTTGTCGAAATATCAACAGACAACTGTAAAATCACTGGAATTTATAATCGCGATGATATTTGTTACTGTTTAAAAATTATTCACAAATCAGGAGTCTTTGATACCAATAGTTTTAATTTATTGTTTAAGACTACGCCTCAACAATTTTTACCTATCTTAAGTACTCAAAAAGACGATATTTTTTGTAATAAAAACAGTTTATATGTGATAGTTATATATTAATACAATCTGTTCCTGAGTTATTATAAAAATTAATGCTGATGTTCCAATGAATTAATACTGATGCTCCAAAAAAGTACATGAACTTTAAGTTATTTTATATTAAACTTATTTAAAAGAATGAAATATGGAATTTTTATTAAAATATATATTTTTGAATTAACAATTTTTAAAATAAATCAGTCAATTGACAAGAATATTAATCCTAAAAGGCAATTAATAATATTTATTACATAAAAAGAATACAGAATTTTGTATTAGAAACCAACTATGAAATTTCCTAAAGATTAAATCATGTTATATAAAGTCTAATATAATGTTAGATGTGGCTGACTATTTTCAACTTTCTAAACATGACAGAAAAAGTATGATTAGAAATGTATATGCAAAATGCATTACAAAATATTTTTACTTAATTCGCGGTCAGATAAAAGGGTGCATTTCTAAAAATCTAAAACGTCAATCAATAATGATTTTATATAAAAAAATAACTACGATATACTACAATTTCATGAGTAATCCAGACATATATAACACGAAAAGGAAAAATGGCAAAAAAACATAGAGTAAAAAAAAAAAAAAAATCATATGCAGGTATAAATCAATAAGACATTATCAAATATAGAGTTAAGTATTTAAATCTTTTTATCAGAACAACTTTGATGTATTTAATTAGAAGCTTTGCGTAATTTGAAAACAAGTATACTATAAAAACAACATTTTTTTAAAAATTTAATATCTAATAAATGACCAGGTTAAAAAGTTCAATTTATTTTTTGTGCAACACTGATACGTAGCTACCTTACAAAGAAAAAAATATAAATACATATTATGTATAAAAAAAGTCATGAAAGAAATTAAAAAAAAAAATTACAAATTTTAGTGAATAAATACAAAATTGAAAGTAGGTAAAATACCCGATCCCGAAAACAATATCCATAAAATTTAAGGGTGATAATACATTGCAGAAACAAGGGTACATTTAAAAAGTACTGAATTAAAATATTTGTAAGATTTTTAAAACAATAATTAAAAACTATTGATTCAATATTAAAATTATTAGTTAATATAAAGTATTAACTAATTAAAAACAATCTGAAAAAAAAAAAAATATCGGATTAAAAAAACTTCAATTTACTTTTTTGTTCCAAACAAATAAAAGAAAAAATTATAATTATATATTATGTATAAAAAAGATCGGGAAATAAATTTAAAAATTTACAGATTACATTAAAAATGTCGAAAATTGAAAGCGGCCAAGGAAACAAAAAACTCCACACCCGAAAGCAATACTCATTTATTTATTAATTATAACATATCGTCATTACAAAAATAATGGTATAATAAAAAAATATTGAATTAAATATTTTGTAATATTTTTTTTAAACAATGAAACATATCAATTCATATATAAAATAATGAGATAATGCACTCATTACTTACTCATTAACGTTTAAAAATATTTCCAATTGATATTTATATGATAATTTGAAATACGTAACTACCAAATTATTTCATTCCAATACGATTAAACAGCATTTATTAATTCCACTTAACACAATTTTTGTATTTAAGTTATTTTTAATTGAAAAGTGAAAATTGTATTAACAAAAAATTAAATTCCAAATAATAAACCTTTTTTTTTATTTCCTTTTTTAAAAAGTTTTGAAAACGGGTTTGTGGAATTTTTCTTCATTTTTTATTTAGAACAAGTTTTTATTAAATCGAAATCTTGTAAAAATTCCCTTCACTTTTATCAATTAGCAATAAATGATTAACGATTTAACAGTCTTTATTAATTTCAATTAACACAAATTTCGTATTTAAATTATTTTTAATTGAAAAGTGAAAATTATCTTATTGAAAAAATAACAATTCTAAATAATTAACTTTTTATTCACTCCCTTTCTAAATAGTTTTATAAAAGGTTTTGTCAAATTTCTCTTAATTTTTATTTAGAACAGGTTTTTATTAAATCGCAGTCTTGCACAAACTCTTTTCACTTTCATCAATTAGCAACATATAAAGTTTATAAAAGAAAATGCTAATAATAGAAAACTCCGCCTTCTGTGCTCTACGACATATTGGTACAAAAGTTTAACAAAATTGTACTTTATAGGTCTGCCATAAATTAATATTCATTAAGTAATTCCATACAGTTAAAAACAGCGATCGTAATTGTTAGTTATTTGACGTCTTTGTCTTAGGAAATTTAAGACGTTAAAGTTATTTTAATTCCGTTCAGCAAAAAATACATTTCACATTAAACTTAACAAAATTAGAATTTTTCTACAAAAATACTCTTTCCAAATTTTATTAACAATTCACCTACCCACTAGACAATTCACTATGCTTACTGAAATGAAAAGTGAATAAATTTTTTTTTTTAACTTCGCTGGATTTTAGGACTTAAATTAATACAGTCAATTCATTCAATTCTAAAAATAAAGATAATTTTTTTCAGCTTTGTAGATTTTCACTTAAAAGCTTATATTTACGTTTGCAAGTAAATTGATCTGAAAAAATAAAATTAATTAAAGAAAATTTCATTAAAATGTATCCCTCTGTAAATTTTGCCAATGAAATAGCCGAAAAAAAAAAGAAAAAAAAGTAATACTGTAGGAAAAAAATTACACTTTTATAGAAATGCGTTCTATTTAATTTAATCTAATATGTACTTTAATATTAATTGCTGCAGCTCAGTTATAATAACATTTCTAAAAGTGATATAAATATATTATAAAGAGGTGTAGGAATTTACTTTTTTTAATCTGTTCCTATGCAGTATAAAAATGCTAAAAAAACTATATTTAAATTAATAAAACTAGTTTTGATTGCAAAAATACCGTTGAATAGAAGTTCAATTATAGAATTATTTTGCATTTCTTTATTACAAATTTTATTATTTTTATATGCAATTAAGTTCCTAAATATGAATGCTTCTAATTTTTCAAAATAAGTTATCCATTTAATACACAATTAGAAAATTGGTAAAAGACAATAACATAGATTAAATTTTTTTGGATTTACCAAGTTTAATTGAACTTTGAAAGTTAAGTAGTTTCTTATCATGAAAATAATTTTCATAATATAAAAAAAAAAATAATAATAATTTGCATCAATATTAAACACTAAAAAAAATTAAAGTAGTATATTGTCAAGCCCAATTATTCGTATTATAACCATGTTCCTCCTACGCTGAGGAAAAATAGTCAGTAGGCCTCGAGATTCTTATCCGAGAGGTAGTACAGCTCAATCGGCGCTGCCGCAGAGAAATATTTAGTATCATGCAATCAACAGCTTCTGTTACAGTCTCTCATCCAGACAGTTTAGTTTACGGTCTCTCACCCAGAGAGGATATATATTCAGCACAACACTATATATTTATTGGCCTACAGACTCTCACCCACAGATGAAGTATATTTCGAGCATCAAACGAGTACCTGAGTTTCTTTATTTTAGGCTTAGAAATGGAATCCTTCCACGAATCTAGACTTACTGACTTTAAATGTGTTAAATAGTGTACGTCACTAATTATGTGTGTGTGGTGGTTGCACTTGTGTAAATAAAGTTGCATGTTCTGAAACATGTGCCACAAGTCTCAAAAAAATCACACCCAATACAAATACAATCCAGCTGTATAACCCACAACATTATAGTATTTAAATTTTAATAACTATAAAATAAATAAATGAAAGACTGAATAGCTCATCAATACGAATAAGAACACAGAAAAAGGATGCATACAGTGATTTCATACATTTCCATTAAATTATAAAAAATATTTTAAGCGTGCAATAAAATGTAAGTTATTAATGAGAATAGCAAGTATTATAACAAAGTATTAAAGTTCTAAAGTATTATAATAAATTAAGTATTTTTACAAATAATTATAATGAATATAATAATGGTTAATAATATATATTAATTATGGATAGTAGACTATTTTTAATCATCTTTAATTAATGAAATATTTGTTCTGAAATCGTATATTTTTAAATATATCTTAACATGATAATAATTATGTATCTTAACGTATAATAATTTAAACGTAACTAAAATATCAATGAATATTCATATAAATGAATATAAATAATTAACAAATTAGGTTAAAAATTTTAAATGAAATTTATGTAGTAATATGAGTTAATTATGAAAATTTGCTGCATTGAATACTCATTTATTTTAGAGTACATCCATGATTTTTTTTAAATAATCATATAACCAATTTTAATTTGAGTCATCTAACTAATATTTAAGTTTTCTTTAGTGTTTAAAAATACTTTTAATAGATATTTATTCGTTTTAAAAATATTCAATATAATAAAGTTCAATTGAACTAAATTTGTATAAAAACATTTCATAAACAATTTAAATAGTAATTAAAAAATTAGCAACTTTATTGATTTTTTTTCAAAATATACTTTAAATCTATAAGGAAACTGGGGGCTATTTTGAATGAATGCTAAGATTTTTCATTTGAATTTGAAAATATCCTAAAATGTATAGCTGGCAATCGTAAAATATTGAAAATCATTTCAAAATTTTGATTCAGAATAAGTTTATGAACTGATGTCTTTTTAAACTGGTATCGAAATTTGGTTGGTCGAATTTTGTTTCTTTTTGAGATACGAATAATTGACTTTAAAGAAAACGAAAAATAAATAAATAAAATAAAAAGTGAAATTATTTGTAAATGTAAAGTTGTTAAAATGCATATTACGAACAATGTTAAAAATGTCCGATAAAATTTCATATGGGGAAAACATCTTGCATTAAAGTTATTATATATATTCTACAAACTATTTGGAGAATGAGGGACTGAATTCTTTATTTTCAAAGTATTCCCATTATCAATGAACTATTGAACATCTTAAATAACCCACTTTATTTTCCCAGCTGTATAAGAAAAACACATTTAAAGGGGGAATTTAAGGGGGTTCAAATCCACCACCCAGATTCCCAAATCAACAGAGGGAATTTCTTCGGTAGCGTTCTCATATGCACATCATAGGCAGGGGAAATTTCTGTGCACTTTCCTTGTGTGGAATAAAGCCCCGTTATTGCAGAAGCTTATTGATTGACCATCAATTTTCTTCATAACTATAACAGCAATAAGGATTAAGACAATAGAGATTTGCATTGTTTATAAACATTACCTTTGATTTACTCAACTATTTTACCTCAATTTACGTCATACTTCAAAAGTACCAAGGCTATGTATCCTCCTACCAATTAAAAAAGTGAGGATGCAAAATGAGAAAATAAAATTTAAAACAAAACTTTCAATTACAAAACTGCACGAGTACAGTGAATTAAAAAATATGCGTAGTATTTTGTAATTAACATAAGCATAAATGAAACCAAAAATATACAATCTAGTAAGGATCCACCATGCATTCCCGCAATAAACTATAACCTTGAACTCAAAGTTAATAGATTTTCCTTTCAAGGACTGGTTGATCCTTACGTTAAATTTTGGATTTGCATATTTTTCTTGTTTCTCCCCCCTTTCGACCTTGGTGAGAGGAGAAAAAGAAGTGCATAATCGAGTGAAGAGTTCCAGGCAGTATGGAGGGTGCAAAGACATTTAAGCGAACTGGCTTTTAAGATGATTTTGTAAATATTTGTTATATAATTGTTTTTTGTGTGTTATGTGTTGCAGTTTTGCAGTGCTGTCTTTGCAATGTTAATAGATATGACAGTTAAACATCGCATTATTATTTTAAGAAATAATTTAGTTTCTATCCATGAACAACACTGATTCTAGAACTCACGCATATCCGGCCCTAACTTGTGCTGATATAGATGGAATAAACATTGTTTATAAATTTGATATAAAAAATATTATAGCATAAAAATATTATGGCAACTTTAAGTTTTCGAAGTATAAAATAAAAAAAATGCAATTGTTTCAAGTAAAAGAATGAGTTAGCAATTGTTTCAAATGAATGAGTATTTATTAATTTTTTTCTATAATGCTTATCAAATTAATAGTTTTGCATCTGGTCCATTATTTTTTTTACTATATCACTATGCCACTGACTGTAGACATGTTCAGAGGGGATTTTAAGATGCCGTGATTCTTTAAGAGGTTGAGTAATTGCATAGTGGAATGGTTCTCCAGCTTCTCCACCATATGCACAAATCACCATCAGTGGGGACTGAATGGTCGAGTGGCTTGCGCTCTGGCGCTCGGTACCGCAGGTTTCGGGTTCGAGTCCCGGCGGTGCCATGGATGTCTGTAGTGGTTCGAAATCCACTTTAAGCCGTAGGTCCCGGTCTCCTATGACTGTCAGAGCGTCACGGAGCAAAAGTCTACCGACGGGTGCTTCATTACAATAGAAGCTACCCCTTTCCTTCCAACCATGAGTAGATCACTCATAGGATGCCCGTCCCACACTGCAGGACACTGAGGATTAGTCAACAATTAGTCCCCATCAGAAAGGTAAATATTTTAAGGTCTGTTGAGAAACGAACATGATAAATTGTAAACATATTTTTTTTTCTAGAATGTATTCTATGCTTTTTTTAGACTTTTTAAGATATGATTTTGTAAATTTGTCGTCCTATAATTTCAGTCATGCTGTAAATCCTATAATATAAATTTAATTTGTTTATTTTGGAGAAATTGAATTGAATATTGAGGACAAATTCCACTCAACGACTGCAAATCCCAATTAAATTTGCATGCAGCCCCTGCGACGTCAAACTTGCGTAAAGTGAAGACCATTTTCACGGACGAACCGGAGTTCCCGTAATGGGGGGCCATTCCTCTTTTTCCAGATCGATTCCCGAATGCTGTGATTGCGTCCGAGATGAGCGGAGGGGGCGTAGGGGTGTTGTAGGGGTAGGTTGAAATCCAATTAACAGGTACCTTTGTTTCTTACTCGTGGAAAAGAATTTCCTTTTAAAATGCTGGAAGAAAGGCAAGAGATAATTGAAGATAGGCGTGCGCGATTTACTGCGCGCATTTGCCAGTTTAACAATGGAAAGAGTTTGAGTTGGAGGGGGAAATAAAATAATCGGATGGAAGATAAAAAAAATAAATAAAATATAATAAATAAGTAAAACTGGAACCCCTCCTGTTATCGGAATTTGAAGAGAATGAGGGGGTGGGGGGGGATTGGATCACGCACAAGAGATAGTAAAGGAAGAAAGTGTTGTTTTCCGATAAACACACGGTTAATGCAGGGATAGAATAAACATGGATTGAGAACGGCATTTCCAACGGCAGCCAATAAATTGCTATAAATTTGAATTGATAAAAAACATCTGTTATTTTGGATAAAACTAATAGGGTAATAAGGGAAGAAGTAACTGGTGTTAGCTTGGAATCAAAGAATTCGATATTTTCTTAAGATGGATGCATATCAAATAAGGGGAACTTTAACAATATGGCAATTGTTTTTAAAGAAAATATTTCTTTTGCAATTTAGAAAATTGCCTTTTGTTTTGTTTGTTTATGTTTTGTAAAAATGATATATACAAGCGATGCGAGTTTCTATTAAGTTGAACAAAAACAGATCGTATGCATTTTTGTCAAGGTAATTATTTAGTGAGGAAACCCATTTTTATTTGTTTTAAATTTTAATGGGTGAAAATTTTGCTTGAATGTACAGAAAATAATTTGATATTTATATTTTAATTTTCAATACATATTACTAATGATTATTAATTATGTTATATATTTTATTCATTTATAATGTATAAATAAATCAAATATGCATATACATATACTTTATTACGTATACCACATTATACATTTATACGTACGTATACCACATTATACATTTATACATACACCTTTTCACATTTATAACTTTTATACATTATTTTTATTTATATTATGATATTTGGTTAGATGGATGCATATCAAATAAGGACAGGGTTGCAGAACTTTAACAATAGGGCAATTGTTTTTAAAGAAAATATTTCTTAGGCAATTTAGAAAATTGCCTTTTGTTTTCTTATTTATGTTTTGTAAAAATGATATATTCAAGCGATGAAAGTTGGATTAAGTTGAACAAAAACAGATCGTATGCATTTTTGTCAAGGTAATTATTTAGTGAGGAAACCCATTTTTATTTGTTTTAAATTTTAATGGGTGAAAATTTTGCTTGAATGTACAGAAAATAATTTGATATTTATATTTAAATTTTCAATACATATTACTAATGATTATTAATTATGTTATATATTTTATTCCTTCATAATGTATAAATAAATAAAATATGCATATACATATACTTTATTACGTATACCACATTATATATTTACACATATACCTTTTTACATTTATAACTTTTATACATTATTTTTATTTATGTTACGATATTTTCTTAGATTATGCATATCAAATAAAGGCAGCGAGAACTTTAACAATATGGCAATCGTTTTTAAAGAAAATATTTCTTAGGCTATTTAGAAAATTGCCTTTGTTTGTTTGTTTATGCTTTGTAAAAATGATATATGCAAGCGATGTGAGTTGTATTAAGTTGAACAGAAACAGATCGTATGCATTTTTGTCAAGGTAATTATTTAGTGATTAAAGCCATTTTTATTTGTTTTACATTTTAATGGATAAAAATTGTATAGAAACTTATTGGATTGTCATGTGGATTAATAATTTTTTACAAGTAATATAATTTTATATTGATGTTCATAATTATGTCAAATAAAAATACTTTAAATGAAAAAAAAATCCCTAAACAATTAAAATTTGGTCAAATTTGGCGTCCCAGATTTTTAAATCAAACAATGATGACGTTTTCATTTTAAACAAAAGGATCAACTTTTTAATGTAACTTTTATTACATTAAAAACTTTTGTTAACAAATAAAAGGGTTACAATATTACATCGTTCTTAACTAATAGCATTAAACATTCCTAGTTTAATTTTAAATAAAATGATAAATTATAAACAAATTTATTATTTTTATCTGTTCAAATAAAAATTATGTGTTCAAAATTTTTATTTGTTTTAAATATAAATGAGTGAAAATTCTGTTTGTAGGTATAGAAACTAATTTGATTTCTATATGGATTACTAATTTTATACAAATATATTTTTAAATTGATAATCAAAACTATGTCAAATAAAAGTACTTTTAATAAAAAAAAATCTCTAAACAATTTAAAATTTAGTCATATTTGGCGTCTCAAATTACGAATAGATTAAAAAAATATAAACATATTGTTTAAATATGTCCAGTTTTGAAAAAAAAATTCCTGTATAAATTTCTAAAAGTACCCCAAAATTACATGAAGCAGAGCAGCTTTACTAATTATAGGTAATTTTGTGTAAAATTTCCAATGACTTTTCTTACAATCTACAACAATGGCGTTTCATAAGAATTCTTTGCACTTTTCAAAAATGCTTTTCATGTATGAATTTTCTAAAGAAAATACTTTTTAACTGAAATTTTATATCGGATGATTTAAATTTTATAATTTAGAAAATTTTGTTTGAAGATATAAAAGCAAATTATAATTTTATAAGGATATTTTAATTATGCTTAACTATATTATTCATTTAATCAGAAGAATAACCTTTAAAAATTTAGCTTAATAGAATAGTTTAATAACTTGTTCCGAGAAATGCCAATACTGAAAAATTTATTTTCTTTGAATTAATAATTTACTATTTTTTTCTTTTCTAACTGTAATTTATTAGCAATTAATAATTTAATTTCAAAATATTATAATAAAATGATTCAAAATGTTTTAAATCGTAAATTATGATAAACACAATATAATACACACTAATGACACTAATTCTTTTGATGATGAACTTCTTTTGATGTGTACTTACATTTTAATAACTTTTTTTTGAATGATATTAAATATTCATTTAATCTAAAATATCACAAATATGCAGAAAACATTAAACATTAATTGACGATTAAAATGAAATTGGATTTATAAAGATTTAAATATGTTTAGAATTATTTTATCTACAAACCCCACACTAGTTTTTAAAGAAGCTTTCTATTATTATTCAAGACACAACAAAATGTTTACACACACATAATCCTGAAGTTAATATGTTTGTTTCTTGGTATTCTGTTGGTCTTTTCTTATCTGGTAATTACACCCAGGAGCTCATTTTCTTAAGACAAGTGTGGGAATCACGCTCATGTGATGCCCATGGGAATGATTCCCCTCGGATATACTCTGGTAAACATGAGTAATGTCTTTACCCTTGCTGTTTACAGTACTCCTTTACGTGTACCGTTTATTACAGTCTATGACTTCTGCATCTAATGACTTTTGTTTTAGGTTTGGATGTTAAATAAAGGAAAAATACTTAAATACTCTGTGTCATATTGTGTATAGTTTCATTTTTGTAACTATTAGTACTTAGCCTAATATTTTTATATATTTATATTAATAAGATCATGGTAATAAAGGTTGTAATTTTGCCAACTACTGGTTCTTCTTTTGTTTTAAGGTCCAACTTTTAATTATATTTCATTATAGTGTTGATTAATTAATTATTTTTCCAATGGAGACATTTCCTTAACTATTTTTATCACTTCATGGCAGTAAAATTAAGCATTATATTTCAATTTTATTGTATATATTTTAATGAAATATACCTTGTAATTATTTTACAAATTTTAATAATGTGTTATTAGAAATGTTTCCTTATCGTGTTTATATCTACTTTAAATAAATGATTTCATTAAATCAAATAAAACCATAAAAATAATTATTTCAATAATGTTGGTAAGCATCCACCATGTCTTTCCGAAACAAAATATAGCCAACCGGGAAAAGTTCAAGGTTGATAGATCATCCTTTTAAAGACGGGTTGACAATCACGTTAGACTTTGGGCATATTTTTCGATTTTTTTCGCCTGTTAGACTTTGGAACCGATAATGGGAGAGGGAGAAATAGAAAAGGAGTGTGCACAGTCGAGAGAAGAGTCCCAGGCAGTACAAAGGGTACAAAGATCATTAAACAAACTAGCTTTTAAAATGATTTTGAAAATACTTATTATGTTTCGTATGTTATGTGTTGCAATTGTGTAGTACTGTCTTAGCTAATTTTTATAATTATGACAGCTGAACGTCTCTTATATTACTTAAAAAAATCATTCATTTCTACCCTGAAGCAACACTGAATGTAGATCATAACTTGTACCAAGTTTCTTGGATAAAGGAAATTATTTTTACGATTACTTATTAACTTTTAAATCAAACAATGATGACGTTTTCATTTTACACATGAGGGTCAACTATTTAATGTAAATTTTATTGCATTAAAATATTTTGTTAACAAATAAACGGGTAACAAGATAATATCGCTCTTAAAAAATAACATTAAGCATTCAAAATTTAATTTTAATTTATATATGTTCAGATGACTCTTCTATATTATTGAAGAAAAACTTAACAGATACAATCAAAAAGAAAAAAACCTTAATATTTGAAAGCATTAGGAGAAAAATATTTAGGATTACAATTTTTTTTAAAATATGAAAATGAAATTCGTTACAGTATAATGTAAATTAAAATTTTATAACATAAAAATTGTAATTTTTAAAAAAATTTAAATTTATTAAGAAACGATAATCCACTCATCTTAATATGCATTAATTGAATAGTTTTTATCAGTAAAGAAAGCATTTCTACAAAATTTTTTAATTAATATTAAAAAAATGGCCAATAACAGTTACTTTATAGTATTTCTCCTTTTTATTTTCTACATTGCATATTCAACAAAGTACTCGTGAAACAAATAAAACAAAATCTTTGAGAATATTTCAATGTAAATTCGCTATGTGAAATTCATAAGAAAAAAAAGAGGTTAATTGAAAATAGGTTTCCTGAAGTCTTCCATTTATTATTCCATTTATTATTCCATTCTAGTCATATTTTCGGTTTTTAGATTGTTAATATAGAATATGAGCTTCATGGAGTTTTGAATTTCTTTATTTTCATGAGTTTTGTAATGTGGAAAAAATACAAAGCTTTTCTTATGCAACATATGTCTTATTAAATTTTTTATTTGGTAAAAATTATATGTATTTAGAATTCAAATGAATATTTAAAATTACTGAAAAAAAAAAAAAAAAAAAAAATAAATAAAAAAAAAAAAAAAAAAAAAAAAAAAAAATGTTGTCAAAAATAAATTCAATTAAATTTTCATAATTTATGGCATTTGTATACACTTGTTATAAAGAATAAAATAAATATCAGAAAAAATAGGTAAAATCTTTATTTATGGGAATTCAATGAAATAATTCAAAATATTTACCGAAATTGGCTTAATAAAAAACAACAAGGCAAATAAGGTATAAAAGGAATAGACCAAGGGTGGCCAACCCAAATGATCTTGTGGACCATTTTGGAAATGCATCATAACTCTGCGAGGCGCATATAAAATTATATGTCCCCATATTAGATTTAGACCCATAATAGACATTTTTTGGAGAGAAAAATTGAAACATAATGTGTTGTTATTATTGTGTTTGCTATTATTCTTGCATGTAAACATAGATAATATAATAATAATGATACTAAACCCCTCATTGTAAAGAAATATATAACATTAAAAATGAAATATAAAATACAGATATAAATATAAATGAAATCATTAAAAAATAATTATTTTACTAGTGTGATATTTGTTTTTCCACTCTTTTACTCAGTTTTTGCAAATCGATCTCAATTTGGGTATTTATGAATCGTAATTGGTGTTGTAAGTTAGAGTCCGTTATGTTTAAGCTTGCTTTTTTTTTTTTTTTTTTTTTTTTTTTGTCAATTTAATTTTCGAAAACAACTATTCGCAGGTGTAAGTTGAACCAAATAAGCTAACAACTTTTTGTGCCACATTTCACCAATTGGATCATATGGATGCACAAATAATGTAATTTATTAATACATTACACTTCACTGCTATGGCCATTATAAAATAAATATATTTTGTAAAAGTCAAGGCTTTCGTAAAGGCGGGCCGCGGGTTGGCCAGCCCTTCAATGAAAACAATGAAAAGGCCAATGAAAACAAACTAAAAATATTAAAGCACGATGTTTGATGATCTTCTATAAGATGTTCGATTAACTCTATATCATATACAGACAAATATGCACCCTGCTACAAAATGGTATTTCTCAAATCAATTAAACAGCAAACCCCATCGCAGCTTCAAAGAAGTTTGAAGATCCTGAAAAGTTACAGCCTATAAGTACAAATGCATGTCTCCTAGAGTATGTCAAAGATGCTCATTCGATGTGAAGTTCAGAAGTTGTGCTAGACAACTCACACACATAATGATTTTCTCACGAAAGCAATTCTTCACCAACTGTGTCCTGTGTATTCTAGGATTAACGTGTTGGTAGAACAAAGTAATCGCCATCTGCACTTGAATAAGGACTTAAAATTAAGTTAATAATGTTGTGTTTTTAAGTGAGTAATAAAGATACCTCTCTAGTAGAAGGGATTGCAGTCATCAAAGATATATCTGCCTACTAACATATACTGGACACAATAAATCTACCTCTTTCAGAATATGGCAGGAAAAATAGAGATTTTTACTTTTGTCAAACTAATAATTTATTTGAACTAAACCAAATCTAGCAAACCAAACTAGGACTCATCAGTAAAAAGTACAAATATCTAATTAATGTAAGTCAATTTTGTACTCCAATTGATTTGTATAAATAACAACTTAAATCTCTTATTTTTGTGACATGATGAAAAGAGTACATATAATGAGGGAAAGGGTAGATATAATGATGGAAAGGGTACATACAATGATGGAAAGAGTACATACAATGATGGAAAAGGTACATACAATGATGAAAACAGTACATACAATGATGGAAAGTTCTTTCTTAAAGTATTCCGCTCACAGTGCAACTAAATATCAGTCGTCCAATGGCTGTTGCAAGTAAAGATCTGATACAGTTAATCGTAGTTGTTCTATTCCTCCTTAAATTTAGTGGACACATACGGCACTTGTTCTCTTGCGCTTCTAGTGGTCATACATGGCATACTAGATCTTTTTTGACTGTACGTTCTACAATATTATTCTATTCGTAGAAATGTATTCCATGGTACATGAAATACAAAAGGGTTCTTATTCAGCAACGTTGCTATAAAGGATTAATTCTGTTATCCTTCTAACAGCCCTAGTGATAACATTCATAATTTGTCAGATAAAAAATGAATTGCATAATTCGATTACACGTATTTAATAGTATATGCAGGTGACCTTGGCAGTATTGCCATATGCCGTATAATCCTGCCTTTTTTCACTTGTCCAGAGATGTTAAATCACAACTTACAGGGACGTTAAATAACATATGACAACAAATAACATTTCGACTTTTAGAGTAAAGTCTGAGAGTCATATTCTACTATTGTATTATTTTAAATGTATATAGCATAATTTTCATAAAACTTTTCTTATTTTTAATGTGTAATGTCAATTTTTCTTATTTTTATTTATTTATTTCTGAAAACAATCGTATGCTACAATTACAGAAAAATGTTCATATCTTAAACAGGGTTCGTCATTTTTTTAATTTTAAAGATGTTTTAAAATAAAATGGTACACACCCAATAAGACTATTCTTTATATAGGCATCTCCGACATCTTATGATTTTAAATATTCTTTCTATTGGGTGCAAGATGATTTTCGCTTTTATTTGATCATTTCTATGTACCGGAGAAAAAGTGATAAATGGTAGTATGCATATATTGTAGGAGGATATATTGCACACATACTACTATGCCCAAAATATAAGACCAATTATTATTTTTTCAAAAACTCTTTATTTATTCTTCAAAGTAATACCCTCTGGACACAATGCACTTATGCCAACTTTTTTCCTAACCTCAATGCATGTTAAAAAGTCATCGGCAGGGATGGCGTTCAATGGCTTCGGTGATTCACGTTGAATCTCTTCAATCGAATCAAAACGTTTCTCCGGAGTGGTCTTTTGAGTTTAGGGAATAGCCAATTTGCTGTGAATACGGTGGTTGTGGAACAATATGGGTTTCATTTTTGGTGAAAAAGTCACAAAGAATCAATGCAGTGTGCATTCAGTGTTTTCGATACCAATCGAGCTTTGACGCATTTCAGGCTCAAAATGGAATTGGCCGATCCTTTTGAAATTCCAACATCATTAGCAAGGTCTCTAATAGTAAATCGGCAGTTCGTAAGCAACAAATCTTAAATTATTGAACGTGAGCTTCGTCGGTTGAGGTTGATGGTCTTCCAGAGGGCTCTCCGTCTTCAACGCTTTCTCTGCCTTCTTTGAACTGTTTATACCACTTGTAAACATTTCTTTTCGATATAGGAATGCTCACTTAATGCCTTCTGCAACATTCTATACGTTTCCGCAAACAAAATTAAATTCAAGTTCTTTGCTCAATTAATTCAGACATTTCAAAAATCGCCGGAATCAGTCTTAGAGTCTTACAAAGCCAAGCGTAACTCAAACGCTAATGAATATATTGACGTCAAAGTTCCCACAGATGTCAATGACAGTAACAGCAACCTAAAAAAGTGAAACAAAATTGAAATTCCGTAAGAACCAGGAATTTTAAATTGAAAATTGGTCTTACTTTTTGGATACAGTAGTACACACACAAAAAACTGCATGATCGTGTATAAGACACAACAGTTTCGATAGGTTAAAAATAAAGCCCAATACATTAAACAGCAATTTTTAATGGCGGATATATTTCTCAAAACTTAGGCAGTATTCATAATTTTAATTTACACTGAAATAAAAAAGTTTATACTTTAAATTTTTCCTTTTTTAGGCTACTTTCTTCCACTATAAAATGAGGGTATCAAATATACATACTCATTATAGGGCAGAAACTAATTAATTCCCCATTCTCATTCCATACTCATGTATACACTCACGTGTTTGTCATTGTAGATTTGCATGTTTGGGAATTAGTTTTACCTTATGTGTAATACTTTTCCAGACAAATAAAAAAAAAATGAGTACAAGTGTAAGGCTCACAATTAGTTATGTGGGCTGAGTATTTGAATGCCATATTGTAATTTTTTTTATTTTATTATTATTATTATTATTTATTTATTGAAAAACAAGATATACAATGATAGGTGGGATGTTAGTTAAAAATAATTACGATGTAGCCATTTTATTTATATTTCACCATTAAATTAAATGAAAAAATTTTATTGACAGAAGGCGTTATTTTGAAATTTTTATTTTAAAAGCAAATTATACAAGAATAGATTTAATTTGAAATAGTAATTTCTATGTGAGCAGATTTAATTTAAAATAGAAAGTTCTATGAGAATAAATTTAATTTAATATAGTAAGTTATATGAGAACATATTTAATTTAAAATAGTAATTTCTGTGTGAGAAGATCTAATTTAAAATAGTAAGTTGATAAGAACAGATTTTATTTAAAATAGTAAATTCTATGATAACATATTTTATTTAAAATAGTAAGTTATATGAGAACAAATTTAAATTACAATAGTAAGTTATATATGTGACAACAGATTTAATTTAAAATAGAAAATTACATATAAATTAAATTTTTTATGGTTCTTTTATGAATAAATTTATTTTATAAATAACATTTGCATTTGAAAATAAGTTCTTACATAATAATTCCACTTCATCAGTTATACAAATATCGAAAGTGCTCCAAGATGACTGCAATTGCAACATTTAATTATTCTGCAAAAATAAAAATTACAAATTATCAATAAATTCACTAATTTACTTTAAATGAAAACCTAAGCGAAGGAGGAAATTGTATATTTAACTTACAAAAATGCTGTTTTTACCTTTTCTTAAAAGTCTATCTTTTAAACATACTTTAATTCAAATATCAAAATTTAATCAAGATATTTTAATATAGAAATAGTTTAGAATATTAAAAAAAAAATCGGGTTGAATTGCTTTTGCTATATAAATGATATGCAATATGTTAATTTTAGTGTTATGTGTGTGTTTAGTGTTCTCTATTATATTTTTAATGAAAACATAAAAGAAGGTGAAAATTGTATATTTGACTTAAAAAATGCAGTTTCAATCTTTTATTAAATTGCTGTCTTTTAAACATACTTTAATTAAAATACCAAAATTTAATCCAATATGCTTTAATTTAGAAACAGCTTAGAAAAGTTAAAAAAATATCGGTCTAAATGGGTTTTGCTATATAAACGATATGCAATATGTTAATTTTGGTGCTATGCCATTACTTATTTTGGTAAAGCAGTATTTCTTTCTAATTTTATAAGCGAAGTTTATTTTAGGAAATTAAGTTATTTAGGATGAAGGGTTAGTGGAATTATTTATATATTTATCCGAAATTTTACCGTTCTGTACAATGCTAAAGGTATTGCTAGAGTGTAAAAACCTAAACCTCTTAAAAGTAAGAAAGTTTTTAAGAAATGATTTAAGAATTAAAAATTTATTTTATTCGTAAATTCATATTTCAATATATATATATACTTATTGTGACCGTATCTTCAGTGCATTAACAAACAATACTATATAAAGCCTGGTGGTCCAAGTGCCCAGTGCCACGGCGTTTGAGGAATCAGATTTCGGGTTCCAGCCTCGTCGAGAGTATGGATGTTTTGATGGTTAGGAATCTACTTTACGCCTTAGATTACGGTCTAATATGGCAGTTGGGTGTAGGGTTGAAAACCCCACCCCGTTAGAAGTCAGCGTCACGGAGCTAAGTCAGACTTCTACGTACGGGAGCTCCATCACAACAGAATCTGCCCGTTTTTCCTCCTTCCATGAGACCACCCGGGTTCTAGGACTTGTCTGGATGTTACTGTCTACCATGTGGGACACGATATTGTGATTTTAATACGTTAAAAAATGATATTGTATTTTTGAATGAAATATCTTTAAATGAATTTGTTGTTGATATTTAACTATTTATAAGAATTTTTATAAACATTTTCAGAAATTTATTCATTTGAAGAGTTATTTCTATTTTACCTGAAGAGTGTATTAATTTAATAAATTGATTTTACATTTTTTTCTAAAATTGCATAATTAACGGAAAACATAAGGAAATTTTAAATTTGGCACCCATGTCACTATAACATTATGCAAATTATCCTTATTATTCATTAGAGCTTATTGAAAATATACTGAAGCCTTTTTATTATACTAAAGCATTTTTATTTGTTATTTATTTATTCTGCTTATTGACAATATGTTTTTAAAAAATTCCTATAGTATAATTTTTTAAGTAAAACTCCCGTGTGATGAGATAGTCTTCTAGGAAAGTATCGGCCTGAGGGCCATTTGGCTAGCTCTCTGGCCTTTCGGGATACAGGTTCGAATCCTAGCGTTAGCATTTATGTTTGTTAGTGGTTCGGAATCCACGTTAAACTGTAGGTCCCAGTCTAATTAGCCTATAATGTGCACAAAATGACTGTAGAGCGACAAGCCAAACCCATCTAGGAAAGAAAAGTGTTCCATATATATTTAGTCTAATTACTCAATATTTATTACAAAAAAACTTAATTTATATAGTTGAATTAATTCGCCATTTTAATATTTCCTTTTATAAGCAACTAAAACCAAACATAAACTTCACTTCGAAATAAAATATTTACAATTAATGAATAAAAATAAATTAAAAAATGAATGAAAGAAAAAAAAATTCAAAAAAGTATAAATTTCTGTGACATTTTTTTTTCTGTATTTCTTATAAAGACGAAAAAAAAATCATTAATTTAAAACATAAAAAGTCTATTTAATTTCAAACCAAGCATTAATAATTAAATTCAAGTTTCCGAACGAAAAAGTTTCTATTTTGCTTAATTTAATATTTATTTTTTTATATAATATGTTAATATTTACACCAAAATCTTTAGAAATAAAAATAAAAATAAAAAAAAAATCCAGACATATGTGCATTTGCAAAAAAAAATATTAACAAAAAAATTTCAGATTTTAACTTGAGAAAGCATTTTATGTTATATATCGAGTGTGCAGTAATTATTTTTAATATTATTTCATAGCTGAATTATTTTGTATGAAAATGATTATAAAAATATAATACGTCAATTCTTAAGCATTTCTCAATGTAAAGATTCCTCTTAATATTGATAAAATTAAAAAAATAATAATAAATACTTTCTTTTATCGAATATTTAAATAAAATTAAGATTTCATTTCAAACATTTATAAAATGTTAAAAAAAAAAACCAGAAATTATTTGTCGTTTTAAATTATTAGGTATACTTCATTTTAAGAAGAAATATTTTTTTTCCAAAATTTTTTTGCCATGAAATTTTATTATTTTATTAAAGCAAGAAATACTTATTTCATAATCACAATTTTTACTATAAACTTTTCATTTGATAAAATTTCTTTTTTCAAAGAGATATTTAAGATTCAGAAGAAATTCTTGGTAATAAAATTTCAGATATAATTGTTTAAATCAAAAGTAATTCTTCAGAGTTAAAGATAAATGTAATTGAGAAATACTATTATTTTTAAATAAATGTGCATTAAAATTAAAATAAATTAATTGGAATTTATAGTAAAAAATACATTTATGACTTATTTCATCAAAACTATTTTATAGGATTATTTTTATATGTAAATACTTAAAAAGCCGTTATATGTTAGTTAATAAAAGTTTTAGTGATGGCCGAGTGACTAGCGCTCTGGCGTTTGGTGCAACAGGCTTTCAGGGTTGGCCGCGTTGCCATGGATGATTTTAGTGGAACAGAATAATCTGTAAACTGTAGGTTAAGGTCTAACTTGATTATAGAGTGTTAGGCGTAGAGCTGATAACCCTATGCTCATAAGAAGATAAAAACATCTCCTGTCTCGAAATCTGCCAGTAGGCAAACGGGCTCTTCCCACCATCGAGGAGTTGAGCTAATGAAGAAGAAATACTTAAAAGCATTGTACAAAATTCAGTTAGTTTGTTTCAAATCCTAATTAAGTAGTCGTAGGTAGTAAATTAAAAATATTTATTTAAAAAATATTAACTAAACACATCGTATACTATTGCAAGATTCCTTTTGTTGACTTTTGTTAAATGTTTTTTGTTTAATTGAGCAGTTTTCATTGAGTATTTTATTTGTTTATGAGTGTTGTATAAATTTATATGAAAAATCATTTAAGATTGCGACAATGCAATAAACTGAGAATCCTGGTTACATTTTAATGACAAACATATAAATTGTTCAAGAATTTCTCTTATTCATTTGGCGCCATAAACCCATTATTCTTAAAGAATCTTTTAGACGTGCTCAGACTTATTCATTTGGCAAAAAAAGACGACGACCATGCTATAAACGCATTCAAGTAACTAGAACCAAATCAAGGGGATAAGCAACAACAACAACAACAACAACAACAGAACCACTTGAGCAGTTTTCATTAAGTATTTTATTTGTTTATGAGTGTTGTATAAATTTATATGAAAAATCATTTAAGATTGCGAAAATGCAATAAACTGAGAATCCTGGTTACATTTTAATGACAAACATATAAATTGTTCAAGAATTTCTCGTAACGCCATCCCATTATTCTTAAAGAATCTTTTCTTATTCATTTGGCAAAAAAAAAGACGACTGCTATAAACGCATTCAAGTAACTAGAACCACTTGAGCAGTTTTCATTAAGTATTTTATTTGTTTATGAGTGTTGTATAAATTTATATGAAAAATCATTTAAGATTGCGACACTGCAATAAACTGAGATTCCTGGTTATATTTAAATGACAAACAGATAAATTGTTCAAGAATTTCTCGTAACGCCATCTCATTATTCTTAAAGACTCTTTTCTTATTCATTTGGCAAAAAAAGACGTCTGCTATAAACGCATTCAAGTAGCTAGATTCCCGTATTGCCTGATATCTGAAGTGCTATTATGTTTCTGCATGTGTGCAATTTCTACAAAAATATACCATCTTTCTAACGGAACGAGAACCATATTTATTCGCGTAATGTTGTACTTATTGCAACAGAAACAAAAATATTCTTCCTCTCGAAATCAAACTAAACTTTTATTGCATTCTTATCACCCCTTGTGTGCGCGATATCCGAAAAGCATTTCTGTGCAATAATATTCTCGCCTTGAACAAGAAGCATTTTAACTCGAGAACCCTGGGCGCATATCGGCAAAGGAAGAACATCCTTGGATTTGGAGAATACCCTTAAAGGTACCCTTATTGTATTATTTTTATACGTAAATACTTAGAGGGACGTTATATGTCATAATGTTAATAAATATTTCAGTGATGACCGAGTGACTAGCGCTCTGGCGCTTGTTGGCACATGCTTTTAGCTTTCCCATGAAAGCTGGTAGTGGTTCAGAATCCACTTTAAACTGTAGGTAGGTTCCGGTCTAACATAACTAAAGAGCGTTGGACGTAGGGCTGGTAATCCTACTCCCATAAAAAGAAAAATAAACTCTGGTGGCCGAGTATCTATCACTGTGACTCTCGGTACCACATGTTACAAGTCCGACTCCTAGAGGTGCCATTAATGTTTGTCATGGTTCGGAATCCACTTTAAACCTTACGTCCCTGTCTACTATGACTGTATATTTGAAAACCCTTTTCTGTAGAAAGGAAACCTCTCCTGTCCCAAAATCTGCCTGTAGGCAGACGGCCTCTTTCCGCCATGGAACAGTTGAGTCAATGAAGAATAAATACTTGAAGACATTGTTCAAAATTCAGTTAGTTTGTTTCAAATTATAATTAAATAGTCGAGGGAAGTAAATTAAAAATATTTATTCTAAACAATATTTAAAAAAAAATATTAACATCGTATACTAATGAAGGATTCATTTCGTTGACTTTTGTGAAAGTACTTCTGTTTAATAGAACAATTTGCATTCAGTACTTTATTTGTTTATGAGTAAATGAAAAAGTATGAGTAATGAAAAATCCTTTACGCTTGCGACAATATGATAAATTGGGAATCAGGATTATATTTTATGACAAACAGGGATGTTCTAGAATTTCTGTTAACACCATCACATTATTCTTAAGGTATCTTTTCTTATTCATTTGGCATAATGAGAAGGCTGCTATAAACGCATTCAAGTAGCTAGAACCACGTATTGCTTGACATCTGAAGTGCTATTATGTTTTTGCATATCTGCAATTTCTACGAAAATATACCATCTTTCTAACGGAATGAGAACCATTTTTATTCGCTTAATATTGCACTTATTGCAACAGAAACAAATATATTATTCCTCTCCAAGTCAAATTGAACTTTTATTGCATTCATATCACCCTCGTGTGCGCGATATCGGAAAAACATTTCTGTGGAATAATATTCTCGCCTTGAGCAAGAAGCATTTTCTTGCTTTTTAACCCAAGAACCCCGGGCGCATATCGGCAAAAGAAGAACATCCTTGAATTTGGAGAACACCCTTAAAAGAACCTTTATTGTATTATTTTTATATGTAATTACTTAGAGGGCCGTTATATATCATAATGTTAATAAATGTTTTACTGATGGCCGAGTGACTAGCGCTCTGGTGCTTGTTGCTACAGGCCTTTGCTTTCCTGAGGATGCTTATAGTGGTTCAGAATACACTTTAAACCGTGGGTAGGTTCCGGTTTAACACGATTGAAAACCGTTGGACGTAGGGCTGATAACCTTACTCCCATAAAAAGAATAAAAATCCACTCTGGTGGCTGAGTGACTAGCACTGTTACTCTCGGTACCATAGGTTACGAGTCCGGACTCCCAGCGGTACTATGAATGTTTGTAATGGTTCGGAACCAACTTTAAACCGTAAGTCTGTCTATTTTCACTGTAAATCTGACAATATTGTTCCGTAGAAAGGAAACCTCTCTTGTCTCGAAATCTGCCAGTAGGAAGATGACCTCTTCCCACCATGGAGCAGTTGCGACAATGAAAAAGAAATACTTAAAGACACTGTTCATAATTCAGTTAGTTTGTTTCACAATGTAATTAATAATCGTCGGGGGAATAAATTAAAAATATTTATTCAAACAAATATGTAAAAAAATATTAACTAAACACATCGTATACTATTGCAAGATTCATTTCGTTGACTTTCGTGGAAGAATTTCTGTTTAATTGACCATTTTTAATTATATATGTTATTTGTTTATGAGTGTTGTTTAAATTTAAATGAAAAATCATTTATCACAAGCAAATAACGTGTTCAAGAATTTCTCGTAATGCTTTCACATTATTCTTATGGTATCTTTTCTTATTCATTTGGCTAAAAAAGACGTCTGCTATAAACGCATTCAAGTAGCTAGATTCCGTATTGCCTGATATCTGAAGTGCTATTATGTTTCTGCATGTGTGCAATTTCTACGAAAATATACCATCTTTCTAACGGAACGAGAACCATTTTTATTCGCGTAATGTTGCACTTATTGCAGGAGAAACAAAAATATTCTTCCTCTCGAAGTCAAATTAAACTTTTATTGCATTCGCATCACCCCTTGTGTGCGCGATATCCGAAAAGCATTTCTGTGCAATAACATTCTCGCCTTGCACAGGAAGCATCTTCGCACAGTTGTGACTCGCGCTGTTTAACTCGAGAATCCCGGGCGCATATCGGCGAACACCCTCGGAATCGGAGCACCCCCTCAGTTTGAAGTTGAGGAGAGAAATTTCATTTCTCCATTCCGCTTGACTTCATATTTAACGACATGTCTGAAAATTAAACAGCCTTGCGCGGCAGATTCTTCACTTTTACTGGTGGCCATCCGTGATGAGGGAGCAACCCCAAATTGAGGGCTTTTTAATTGGTGACCGATTTAAAACGTGAATATGTTTGGTAGATGGAGGAAGTATCAAAAGGGCAAAAAATAATTTGTTGCTTTGTTAAAGGGTTTAAAGTTATTCCTTTCATAAAATAATTATGGCCATTAAATATATTAGTCCTTAAGATAATCACGCACATTAAGATTGTTATGGCTATTAAAGAATCAGGACCATTAAGATTTTTATGATTATAAAATAATCATGACTTTCAGACTGTTATAGCTATAAAATAATCTCTATCATCACAATAATGGCTATACGATAACTTCCATTAATGTTTTTTATATCTATACTATAATGTCCATTAAAGTTGTTATGGCTATGTAATCAAGACCATTAAGATTGCTATGTCTATAAAATAACCATGACTATTAAGGTTGTTATGGCTATGAAATAATCATGACTATTTAGATTGTTATGGCTATAAAATAATTGGGATTACTAAAATTGTTATATCTATACGATAAAGGCCATTAAGATTATTATGGTTACACGATAATGTCAATTGAGAGTGTTATGACTATACGATAATGTCTATTAAGGTTTTTATGGCTATATAATTATGAACATTAAGATTGTTTCAATCCAAACTATTGAGAAGATTTTGCAACAATGAAATTTTTTTTTCAAATTTGATTTTTATTTGAACAACGATTTACATATTTTCTTCAGTTTAAAGATACAGAATTTAAATTGCCAAAAGAGAATTTTAGTGTCAAAAATTAAATGACACTCAAGTAGTTATTATTAAATAAAAATTACCGCAGTTGAAAAGCAGAACAATTTTAATGGCTAATTCATATGTAACACTTCAAAAAGTTCTTTCTTTCTTTATTATTTATAAATAATGTGACTAATTTTATATAAACAAATATATTTAAAAAATTTATTCCGTTTAATCTTAGTGTTAACTTGCATTTGTGGAATGAATAGCAATTCGTAGACTTATATATCAATTATATTTATAACATCCATTTTACAAGTATGCACGAATTTCCATTGTTTTAGAAGTCACTAAAATATCAAAGGAATCGATTAAAACGTATTTATAATGTATACTGAAAAATAATTAGCGATACAACTGATCAAACATGATATTCTGATTTCTTATATTTATGGACATACTAAGAGATGCTATATACTTATGTGATGCTGCTATATTTTTAATTCTGATTATCAAACAATTGCCTTCTTGTAAAAAAAGAAAATCTACAAAAATAGATATGCTAGGATGTTATGGGGGGTAACTCTGTAGGTTTGTTTTTCGTAATAAAATTCCGTTAACAGTAGTAATATTATTAATAAATTTAATTCGAAAATATACCTTAGGTGTATTTAGATATTTTTTTTTTATTTTGAAAATCAATATTTAAAAAAATTTTAGTGAAAATTGTCCTTCATTGTTCATATTTGTTTTTTATTCTATCATTATAACTTCCATTTATAATGATAAAACAATCTGAAAAGTTCCGGCAATAACAATGTCGAATTTTTTTGAAATACAAACTTGGGAAATATTCTAAGATGACTTTGAGTAAACTCGATGTTTCATTAATTTATGAATCAAATTTTTTTATTAATAATTTATTTTGTTTTATCAGACATATTTCTTAGAATAAATTCACAAGTTAGATGTGATACACTAAAAAGAAAATATTACAGACACATATTTTGAGCACATAAATTAACTTTAATCAACATTTGATGAATGTTAATCACATGCAAAAAAAATATTGGAAATATTTAAAAGAATATCTAATATAAAATTTCGGAAAACTGAAATAAAATTGATTAAGTTTTCCATAATATTTCTGCTTCAAAATTTAGTAATTAAAAATATAATTAATACATTTTTCTTTAATAATTAATTTGTTTACTTTACTTTTAATAATTAAATACTTAATTATTGAAAGTGCAATATTTTGCAAATTGTTAACATATCGCATTCGATATATCAATATACTTGGTGAAAACATTCAGAAATATCTTCTTTAATTAAAAATTACTAGTTGTTAATTAAAGCAAAATCACACTCCTTTCAGAATAAAGTAAAATATTCAACACATACCAGAGTTAATATAGATAAATTTATGTAGAAATTAATTACAATCGCTTGCAAGGGGTGTATCTTTTTTTTTTTTTTTTGCTGTTGCAAATTTGTTCTTAAGTCAAGCCAAAACTATAGCAAAAATAATAAAAAAATATTCATATGTGACAAAAATATGTACATATAATAAACAAATTATTATTTTATTTATTTTATTATTTTGACGCTTAATATTTAAGAACACTAATAATTTGAACACGCTAAATTTATTTATTTATATAAATATATTGACAAATATCCAACTTTTAAATCTAGTCTAGACTTCTTTTTATTTCTAATGAGAAAAAAAAAACTAATTTCCACTTCACTTTACTTACAATTTAATTATAGAATTCGGGAAAATCATTAAAATAATTGAAAAAATCAGGATAAAATGCCGGATAGAATATTTTAATTAAACTGGAATTCCGGAAATTCCTGGAATTATCAGACGCATTCCATTTCATGCTAATCGCATTTGTTTTCATTTCATAGTGAAATACAAGCTATAATCCCAATGATTCACAAGTAATTATATTTATTGGAATTTGTAGCATTGGAAATATGCGTGGAAATATTTTACACATGACTGAAAGAAAGTTATTCTTTAATTCTTTAATTTAACGAGACAATAAATTTTTAATACAACATTTCGTTTGTTGTATTTTATAATTTTGTTGAAATAAATAAATTATGAAAATCGATGAAATAAAATTATGAAATAACAGCTACATGGAATTGATTTTATCCAAAAAAATACTTTCATTCTTAAATATCAAACGTCAAAATAAGAAAACTAAATAACATAATAAATATTATATTATATCTATGTCTATATCTATAAAATATTATAGTATATTATATATATCACATATGAAATTTTTTCATTATCTATATTATGACTTTGGATTAAATTAAGCACAAATTTGCAATAGCAAAAGGATATATCACATGTAATTTTAATTATTTTATAAATAAAACAGCTTTAAATATTCTATTAAAAAACATCACAAAGCAGTTAACATTATTAATAAAATCATACAATGTATATTAATTGGATTTATTAAAATGATAATAAAATTTCAAAAAAAAAAAAAAAAAAAAAAAAAAAAAAAAAACAATCAATGGTAACTTTCTCAGTCTTAGGTCTTCAGTATTTTTCAGTTTCTTTTTGTAAAGCTTGAATGTAATCAAACAGAAAATTTATTTATCATTGACTTATCGATTTTTTTTCTGAAATAAAAAAGCAAATTTTTTTGTTAGATTTATTAATTCAGATAACAAAATAATATTGTATGTTTCCATTTATATTTTATTTTCAAGAATGAATCATGATTTAGGAATTACTTATAATATATAAAATCACCCGACTAATTTCTAGAAGTTTTTGCTCTTTTAAATAAATGCATGTTAAAAGAATATTTGAGTTAGTTGTGAAATATCAGCTGTAGCTTTTGTAAACTGTTTTCAAGTCTATGATATGAAAACATCTATCTCTAATTTTGTAACATGACTTATTACGTTTAAATAGTTTATATTTATAATTACAAATATTTAAATAATATGAATGACCATAAACTTCAACTTTCCTCTTTAAAATTCGTAGATAAGTAAAAAAAATATTTCCAGTTATTTTCCATAAAATTATTTATGGTTACCCACAGGATAATGTTACCACATATTTATGCAAAGTATATTATGAACATTAAAAATGAAATTAAAAAAAAATACAAAAATAAATATTGAAAAAAATTAAGTGTTTGCACGACTTAATAAAACACTTGCATGTCCTGTGCATGTATGTTTTAGCAACATTTCGCATAGAAATTAAAGAGAAATATGTCAGTAGAAATAGGCTACAAGAACTTCACCCAAATGTCCAACATATAGGCAATAAATAGATTTTCCAACTGATAGATTGTGTGATATTTTGCATTAAAGCGTTTATTGTAGAAACAGTTGAAAAGTAATTTTAAAGGTAGTTTCGAAAATATCACATAAAGTAGAAAAAGGAATATAGTTTCCTGCAATGATTTAATCCTAATTTAAATATTTGCAGTTTCGCTGTACTACATTTTGACAAGGAAAAGATCCCTTGCACAGAAAACTCATAAATCGATGCAAAACTCTCACACGGAGATTGCGAAATTGGATTTATAAGAAAAGGAACTGTTAGGAGGCTGGGAAATGAAATTCATGCAATTAGGAGAACATCGCAATGAAGCTCTGGCAAGGTGTGAATTTGAAGTCAATCGAGAAAACTTGTTACGAGCGCCTCCAAACACATTATTCCCCTGATATGGAAGGGAAACTGAAATCGTTCCCAGATAGCCGTAGGTAGTTATATTTATCTCAAAAATTGTGGAGATTCATGAGAAGATGATGAGTCTGTAAATATTATGCGCCATCGAATTTCATTACTTTTTTTTTTTTTTAAAAAAGATCGTTTACGCTCCTGGTAGATGCGACCCACCAGCATGGATCATTATCACGAAAGTGATCAAGAGATTCTTTTAAATGCAAAGCTTTTAACGAGAAACGCATGAATTTTAATGTGTTTATTTTGAAGCAGTAGCTATTATAATGCTGTTAAGATTCGAATTGGATTGCTGAGAATTGCGATTCTTTTGGCAGTTGTATCTGTTTGTTGAAGAATGGATCCTTTATCATAATTCTAATGATTACTTTTAATATTTGTTTCATTTATAAAAATATCATTTAAGAGAATCGGGAACATTTGTTTAATATGAAATACTTATATTAAAAATTACGTGCATGCGTATGTTTGTTAAAAGGGTAATGTTGCTTGCAAACTTAAATAGATAATTACTCTGGCAATCTTTATTTAGTGCAATTAAAGAATAGGCTACGATGCCATATTTATCAGAATTATTTATAACTTGTTATTTTTCTTCAAGGCGAGTGAATGCTTTAATACAATTTATTTTAAAGCATAAATCCTTTATTATTTATTATTTTTATAATTGCAAACGTTATTTTGTTTCTTTCTTTTATTTTTTTATTATTTTTGTGTTTTGAGTACAAAAATATATATTTACAAATGAAATATCTTTGACATACAAATAATAATTATAATTAAAATAAAGTCACAATCAATATGAATCTATCAATAATATATAAATCGATATGTAGCGATAAAATCAAGGTAATAATTTTATTTTTTGTTATGATTGTTTTACTTATCTGTGCTTTAAAAGTAAGATAATTTTTACTTTCAGCAAATAGCTGCGGAACTACGATTTTAATGAAATATTTTGATATAAAACAAAATTAACAACTCATTATTATTACATTGAAGGATGATAGTGTGTGATACTTATCAGAACTAAAATAATTCTAAGCAGAGCTAAAAATATGTATAGAAAATGTTTTTAGTTGGAAGTATGATCTTTTTATGCAACTAATCTGCAGATATCCCAATGTATATTGTCGTCTATCAAATTGAAATGAGGGACCAGCAATCCCCAGAGAAAGCAAATATATGAAAACTTACGGTATTTCTATATTTCATAGAAGTCATGTAGTTTGTAATAAAGTTTTCTAATGTCTGACATCTAACATCTGTATGAACACCCTACATCATGTCTACACATCCTATCACCCATTCATTGTTTTAGTATTTTCGTTTTCATATTTAAAAGAATATATGGCAAAGATATGATTCTATGCTTGTCGTGAATCTCTGGTTAGGCTTAATAATGTAAGGCAAAGGCACTCATCAGCAATAGGCACTCATCACTGATTAGAAATTTCCCACACTTATCTCTGATACGAAGTCAATGTTTCTTGCACCATATTAATTGGCTATTCTTTGCTAGCGAGTAATAAACATTTTAATACTACAGCTACAGTATTCTTTCAAATAGACCTCCATCAGGTAGCCCTTCGGAAATAGTAACACTTGTAACTTGCGTTCCTGTGGGCGCAGGAGCTTTAAGAGAGAGCGTATTGCAATTCTAATACAGCTAGTTTTAATGGAGAAATATTTATCTTCATTGACCATAATGTATTTTAGACTATTTTCTCTCAACGAAGGAAGTGCTCTTAAACTATATATATAAGCTGGGCACGACGATGTGTTTAGCAAGTCTGAGGTTTGAACCTCAAATAATAATCATGCTAGGTCTCGTTAAATCTTACAATTTCTACCAAAATTCGGCATCTCATTCCATCATACGAGCACTAGGGGACAATACATTTAGATTGTTGCTTTTGAATTTTACTATTGTTACAAAATAATTACGAAATTTTATGAGATACGTAATCGCATACAGCATGAAATTTTTTGCACGAGCTTATAGAGCATGAAATTTGGTGCACGAGCTTATAAAGCATATGTCTCTACAACACAACCCTCACGCATATAGGCTTGAGTATTTTACAATACTCAATGCAATATATGATTTTTACATACTCCCATCTTTGGTCGATTTCTATACTCGCATTTTGTTCAAATGCGTATTTGACAATGCATATGTATCAATACATATATTTACATATCTATAAACATTGATTGATTTAATATTAGTATTTAACAATACATGCTCGCATATTCGCATTTAGAAATTTCCAGAAAAAGGGACAATGCATACAAACTCAGATAATTTTAATTACAAAATATTTTTAATAATCTCCTTTTATACAATTAGGTGTATAAAAAGCACATTTTGAAAATTTATGGCATGAAATGGATTTAAAACTTATATAGAATTTTCTGGAAAAACATAATTTGTTAGAAACAAATTCTTATAACTTTTTGCAGAATTTTAACATTTATTATTATTATTTTTTTTTTTACTTTATTAACTGAAATTTGCATAGTCGCATTGATCAGTCTTCAGTTATTTTGTTCCGAAATATGGATGATAAACAAATAAAATACCGACAGAAAGTTTAAAGTTTTAAATTAAATTTCCTATTTTGACATTTTTAATAGAATAACAGACATGAAAGTCTTTGATCTCATTGTTTACATCTATATTTAGTTATATGGGTTCAAATTGAATTATATCTTCAAAATAGAGTTTTTGCAGTGGAAATGTCTTTACAGTTTATGTTGGCACAAAATAAGACTACTTCTGACTCTCTACTGCTGTGTACGTAGTATATCTTTCTGTTTAAAAGAAATGTAGTTAGTTTGTTATTCCCTTTCATAAACATACAAATATATCCCTATCAGAAGTTTCTCTAAGGTCTTATATAAAAATACGGTGTATAGATTCTAAATAAATTTTATAATATATCTATACAAAAATATATTAAAATGTGATTATATTATGTGAATATATTAAAAATGTGAATATATTAAAAATGTGAAATATAGAAAATATTTTTTTTACTGAAAAATAAGATTAATAATTTTTTTCTTAAAATTGACTGTAAATTTTTACTGTAAATTAAATTTGACTGTACATTAAATTTTTTTTTTCTGGCGGAATATATTTTAATAATATTGAGTGAATAAATTACACAGAAAACTGAAATAAAAAAAAATTGTAATTGAAAAACGTAAATTATTTTGAAATCATTTTTTTTTTCGTTGCTTTGCATTTAAAATGCATCATATATGTGTTTTATAAAAGTAAATTTTTTATGAATAAGATTTTTTAGATGAGAAATTTTTAGAATATAAAAAGAAGATATTTAATTTTTTTTTATCAAAATGCATTTTGTTATTTTGATTATATTAAATAGATATAAAAAATGTGTTTAATTGGAAAGTAATATCAATTCCTTTTTATAATTCAATTTTGAAATACCTCATATTTAAATATTAAAGGCAAAATATTTTCTTCTTTTAGCTCGATGTATTTTAAAAATTTATGAATGAAAATGTTTTATTTTTCTAAGAAATTATATTTTGCTTAACAGTTACAAATAACGATGGTGGATATTTAATTTAAAATGATATTTTATTACTCACAACAAAATTATGATGTATAAGAAAAAACTCAAAGATATTTTTGAAAAACACATACGATATTCGATATATAATTTTAAACAACGAAATTTTGAAAGAAGGATTAAAAACTTTTTAAATGATCTGTTTTTCTCATAGTTATACTAGCAAAATACAATTGAAATTAATTTCAAATTGTTTATTCGAATCTATTTTTTTGGATATCATAAAATTGTATTATATTTTTTTTTCTTTCCAATGCAGCTGGCAAACATTAGACAGCTTGGTCTTGGATGCCTTAAGGCAAGCACTGCACAGACGTCCTCACTTTGCATTTCCCAGGGGGCGCGTGTCACTTGAAGATAAGCCACGGAAGCGGAGTAACAATGCCCCCGCAACGCTCTACGATCCTATTAGACCGGGACCTACGCTTTAAAGTGGATTCCGAACCACTACACACATCCATGGCACCGCCGGGACTCGAACCCGAAACCTGTAGTACCGAGCGCCAGAGCCCTAGCCACTCGGCCATTCAGGTCCCCAACTTGTATTATATTATTACAATTAATTTTTAATTTTTTTAATTCTAATTTTATTAGTTTTCAGTTTATTAGACAATTTATATATATATTTTACACACATTTTTAAGCATCAATGTTTTTCCTAAGAAATCACTAATAGTTTTTTAAATATTTATAAAAAAATATTAACCAATTTATTTATCATGTAAAATCATATTAAATCACGATATAAAAAATTTAAATTTTTGTATCGGAATTTAATACAAAGTGTTAAACCATTCATTTTGTATAAGGATTTTAAATGATAAATGAATTATTTAATATTTTTTCATACATATTTAAGAAATTACCAAATGCCTTTTTAGGAAAAACATTGATGTTTAAAAATGTATGCTATATATATTTATAAGCTGACTAGATATAATAAATTTGATTAAAAATTTATAAATTTTTATATCATGAATTAATATAAATTATTAAACCATTACTTTTTGTTATTTTATAATGATTTTACATGAAAAATAAATTTAATTATTTTTCCATAAATAATTAAATAATTACCAAGTGTTTTCTTAGAAAAAATATTGAAATTCTGTACAGCAATACAGCAAACTTTGTAATTAAATACTAAAACAATATTCGGAAAAAAATATACGTTTTAAAATAATATACGGAAAAAAATATATTTTCATATACATGTTAAAGAATCATTATTTTTCATTTATTAATCAACTTTTATCTTTTTTTTCACACATATTTTTTAAACATCAAGGATTTTCTAAGCAAGGACTTGTTAATCTTTTATGGAAAAATAATAAACAATTTATTAACGATATAAAACCATTATATTAAATCACGCTATAAAAATTTATCATTTTTTATATCGATATATAAAAACATTAAAGTTTAAAAATGTATGTAATAACTCTTTATAAGCTGACTAAAAATTTACAAATTTGAATAAAAATTTAAAATTGACGACTAAATTTTTAAATCATGATTTAATATAAATTATTAAACCATTACTTTGTTATTGTATAAAGTTTTTAAATGTTAATTACATTGTTTAATATTTTTCATCAATAATTAAAAAATTGCCAAATGATTTAAAATCCATGATTAATATATTATTTTATACTTTCTTAGGAAGAACACTGCTGTTTAAAAATGTATGTGATATATATATATATATATACATAAATGTATAGATATAACTTGATTAAAAGTTATAAATATGACTAAAAATTTTAATTTTTTTGTGATTTAATATAAATGATTACACCCTTACTTTTTGTTGTTGTATAAGTATTTTAAATGATAAATAAATTATTCAATATTTTTTCATTAATAAATTACCAATGATTAAAATGCATAATTAATAGTATTATATTATTTTATAGTACATTAGGAAAACTTTTGATGTTTAAAAATGTATTTAATACATATATCTATAGAGAGAGATAGATATATAGACAGATATAACTTGATTAAAAAACTATAAATATGACTAAAAATGTTTAATTTTTGTGTGATTTAACATAAATTATTAAACCATTACTTTTTGTTACTGTATAAGTAATTTAAATGATAAAAAAATTGCTTAATAGGAAAAACATTGAAATTATTTACAGCAATACAGCAAACTTTGAAATTAAATTAGTTAGTTTTGAAACAAAACACGAAAAAAATGTAATTTCATAGCCCTGTTAAAGAACACGTTCTCATTAATTTAATTATGTAGGATACGAGGGAATCTTGAAAGACCCGACGACTCATAGAAACTATCAAAAAGAGATAACAGCATTTATTAGAAGAAAAATATTTAAAAAAAACTACAAAAGAAACATATTAAACTGCAATTTGGAAGAAGCGTTGTTTGAAGCCCTGAAGCAACGTTTAATGATATTTTTTTTTTTATAACTATCTTCCCTAACTCTTCTTTTTCATTTTTATTCTCTCTCGCTCTAATGAGAATCTTCTGCATTAGCTGAGTATAAAATCTGCAATGCATTAGCATTAAAAAAAATTATTAACACAAGAAAAAGAATGACCCCCTACCTCTCTTGAAGAGAGCATGTTCTACACTACCGTAGCTTCTCACGACATCATAAACATTAAAAAGACAAAAATAATGCATTATGCGAAAATGGTACAAAAAACTAAACTGTACAAAAAGGAAATTTAATGACACAGTATGCTTTACCACTTTCATTACAGCGGACCGTACAAAATGCACTCTAAATATATACTTAATAGCTGTCGAAGCCTGTCCTGAAATCCATTAACAGAAATCACGATCAATCAACTTGCAAGAATCATCTAACCAAATCTGAATGTTTTTTTTTCTTCTTTTCTTCAGCTATTAGTAGGATTTTTGGAGATGTAATGGTACCATTAAACCTTTCTCTAATGGGTCTCCGGAACTGATACGAATTCAAATTGTTTTACAATTTGCGTATTTTTTTTTCGGCACATGTAAAATGGAAAGTTTTGAAATAAAAATGATAGGTCAAGATATGAAATAGAAAATATTACTTTTTACAAACAAATTCTGGCACAATTTCGATTCTTTTGATTTTTGATATAAATTTTCATATGTTTTCAAATATTGCTTTATTGAAATACTTAAAACTGTTACAATGTAAATTTTTTACTGAATAGAAAATAAAAGGTACAGAAAAAACGCACAGTATATAAATTGATTAAAAAGTTATAAATATGACTAAAATTTTTAAATTTTTAAGTTATTTATTATAAGTTATTAAACCATTATTTTTTGTTATTGTATACGTATTGTTGTATACGTATGTAATACGTATTGTTATGTAATACGTATTGTTATTATATACGTAAATGACAAATAAATTGTTTAACAGGAAAAACATTAAAATTCTTTGCAGGATTACAGCAAACTTTGTAATTAAATCTGTTGTTTTAAAAACAAAACACACGACAAAAATATAATTTCATAGCCATATTAAAGAGCACGTTCTCATTAATTTCATTAAGTAGGATACGAGAGAATCTTGAACGACCCAACGACTCATAGAAACTATCAAGAAGATTTAATAACTATCTTCCCTAACTCTTCTTTTTCATTTTTATTCTCTCTCGCTCTAATGAGAATCTACTGCATTAGCTGAGTATAAAATCTGCAATGCATTAGCATTAAACAAAAATTCTAAACACAAGAAAAAGAATGACCCCCTACCTCCCTTCATTGGAGCCTGTGCTACACTACCGTAGCTTCTCACGACATCATAAACCTTTAAAAAGACAAAAATAATGCATTATGCGAAAATGGTACAAAAAAACTAAACTGTACAAAAAAGGAAATTTAATGACACAGTCTGCTCTTTCATTACAGGACATAATGCGCTTGAAATATATACTTAATAGATGTCGAAGTCTGACCTAAAATCCATTAACAGAAATCACGATCATTCAACTTGAAAGAATCCTCTAACCAAATATGGATTTTTTTTTCTTCTTTTCTTCAGCTATCACAAGGAGTTTTGGAGATGTAATGGTACCATTAAACCTTTCTCTAATGCGTCTCCGGAACTGTTACGAATTCAAATTTTTTTACATTTGGTTTTTTTAAATTTTTTTTTCGTTACGTGTAAAGTGGACAATTTTGAAATAAAAATGATAGGTCCAGATATGAAATAGAAAATATTACTTTTAAAAAAAATTCTGACATGTTTATGTTAAATTATTTCGATTATCTTGATTTTTTTAAAAATATAAATATAGTGTTATTGAAATATTTGAAACGCTTATAATATAATTTTTTTAAACGAATAAAAAATATTTTTAAACGTAAAGAAAAAAAAACCGAATATTTTTATTTATTTTTTGATATATTTGAAACGAACATTTTTTTTAAGAAATATTATATTTAAAAATATTGTTAAAGCATTTATATAAAAAAAATTGGAATATCATATATATATATTCCAATACTTGAATAAAAAGTTATAAATATGACTAAAAATTTTACATTTTTATGAAATTTTATATAAATTATTAAACCATTACTTTTTGTTATTTTATGTGTATTTTTAATGATATATAAATTGTTTAATAGCGAAAACATTTAAATTCTTTACAGCAAACTTTATAATTAAATTTTCTGGTTTAATAACAAAACACGAAAAAAAAAACCATAATTTCATAGCCATATTAAAGAACGCGTTCTCTTTAATTTTATTAAGTAGGATATGAGAGAATCTTGATTTCCTGTAATGGTACCATTAAACCTTTATCTAATTCCTCTCCGGTACTGTTACGAATTCAAAATTTTTTACATTTCTCTTTTTTTTTTCGTCACATATAAAATGGAATGTTTTGAAATAGAAATGATAGATCAAGATATAAAATAGAAAATATCCCTTTAAAAAAAAAAAAAAATTAGAACGTTTATATTAAACTATTTCGATTTTTTTGATTTTTTTAAAAATATAAATAAATATTTTTATTGAAATATTTGAAGCCTTTATGGTATAATTTGTTAAACGAATAAAAATAATTTCTAAACGTACAGAGAAAAAAACCCAAATATTTTTATTTATTTTTTTAAAAACTTGAAGCGAATATTTTTATTTACTTTTTTAAATACTTAAAGCGAATATTTTTTTAAGAAATCTTATATTTAAAAATATTGTTCAATAATTTGTATCAAAAAATTGGAATTTCATATATATTTATATATATATATATATATATATAACTTCATTAAAACGTTATAAATATGACTAAAAATTTTAACTTTAAATTATTAAACCATTACTTTTTGCTTTTGTATAAGAGTTTTAAATGATAAATAAATTATTTAATAGGGAAAACATTGAAATTCTTTATAACAATACAGCAAACTTTGTAATTAAATATGTTTGTTTAAAAACCAAACAAAAAAATATATAATTCCAAAGGTATATTAAATAACACGTTCTCATTAATTTCATTAAGTAGGATACGAGAGAATCTTGAACGACCCGAAGACTCACAGAAACTATCAAGAAGAGATAAAAGGATTTACTGGAAGAAAAATATGAAAAGTAAAAAAACTATAGAAAAAACACATTAAACTGCAATTTAGAAGAAGCGTTGTTTGAAGCCCTGAAGCAAAGTTTAAAGATAATTTTTTTTTCTTAATAACTATCTTCCCTAACTCATCTTTTCGTTTTTATTCTCCATCGTTCTAATGAGAATCTTCTGCATTAGCTGAGTATAAAATCTGCAATGCATTAGCATTACACAAAAATTATAAATAGAAAGAAAAAAAATGACCCCCTACCTCCCTTCATTGGAGTTTGTCGTGCACTACAGTAGCTTCTCACGACATCAAAAACCTTAAAAAAGACAAAAATAATGCATTATGCGAAAATGGTACAAAAAACTAAACTGTGCAAAAAAGGAAATTTAATGACAAACTCTGCTTTACCACTTTCATTACAGCGGACCGCACATAATGCACTCGAAATATTTACTTAATAGATGTCGAAACCTGTTCTAAAATCCATTAAGAGAAATCACGATCAATCACCTTGCAAGAATCCTCTAACCAAATCTGGATGCTTTTTTTTTCCTTCTTTTCTTCTGCTATTACTAGGACTTTTGGAGATGTAATGGTACCATTAAACCTTTCTCTAATGGGTCTCCGGAACTGTTATAAATTCAAAATTTTTTACAATTTTTTTATTTTTTATTTTTTTTTCGTCGCATGTAAAATGGAAAGTTTTGAAATAAAAATGATAGGTCAAGATATGAAATAGAAAATATTACTTTTTTTTTTTTAAAAATCTGACACTGTTATGTTAAATTATTTCCATTCTTTTGATTTTCTTAATAATATAAATATAGTTTTATTGAAATATTTCAAACATTTGTTACATAATTTTTTAAACGAATAAAAAATAATTTTTAAACATGTAGGAAAAAAAAAGAATATTTTGATTTTTTTTTTAAATACTTACTTATCTTATAAAAATTAAATTTAAAAATTTTGTTAAAGAATATGTATCAAAAAATTGGAATATCATATATATATATAACTCGATTAAAAAGCTTTCAATATGACTGCAAATTTTAATTTTTGATGTGATTTAATATAAATAATCAAACCATTACTTTTTCTTATTGTATAAATATTTTAAATGACAAATAAATTTTTTAATAGGAAAAACATTGAAATTCTTTTCAACAACAGAACTTTGTAATTAAATTTGCGTTTTAAAAACAAAATACGAAAAAAAAACATAATTTCATAGGCATATTAAAGAGCACGTTCTCATTAATTTCATTAAGTAGAACACGAACGACCCGACGACTCAGAGAAACTATCAAGAAGAGATAAAAGGATTTACTGGAGGAAAAATATGAATAAAAAAAAACTATAAAGAAACACATTAAACTGCAATTTAGAAGAAGCGCTGTTTGAAGCCCTGAAGCAACGTTTAAAGACATTTTTTTTTTAATAACTATCTTCCCTACCTATTCTTTTAATTTTTATTCTCCCTCGTTCTAATGAGAATATTCTGCATTAGCTGAGTATAAAATCTGCAATGCATTAGAATTAAACAAAAATTCTAAGCACAAGAAAAAGAATGACCCCCTACCTCCCTTCAACAGAGCATGTCCTACACTACCGTTGCTTCTCACGACATCATAAACCTTTAAAAAGACAAAAATAATGCATTATGCGAGAATGGTACAAAAAACTAAACTCTACAAAAAAGGAAATTTAATGACACAGTCTGCTTTACCGCTTTCATTACAGAGGATTGTACATAATGCACTCGAAATATATACTTAATAGATGTCGAAGCCTGTCCTAAAATCCATTAACAGAAATCACGATCAATCAACTTGCAAGAATCATCTAACCAAATCTGGATGCTTTTTTTTATTCTTTACTTCAGCTGTTACTAGGATTTTTGGAGATGTAATGGTACCATTAACCTTTTCTCTAATGGGTCTCTGGAACTTTTACGAATTCAAATTTTTTTTTACATTTTTATTTTTTTTGGGGGTCACGTGTAAAATGGAAAGTTTTGAAATAAAAAGGATAGGTCAAGATATGAAATAGAAAATATTACTTTTAAAAAAAAAATCTACACAGTTATGTTAAACGGTTTTGTCGAATCTTTTGATTTTTTAAAAAATATAAATTTAGTTTTATTGAAATATTTGAAACATTTATGACATAATTTTTAACCGAATAAAAAATATTTTTAAACGTATAGAAGAAGAAACCAAATAGTTTTATTTATTTTTTAAAACATTTGAAACGAATATTTTTTTAACAAATCTTATATTTAAAAATATTGTTAAAGAATTATCAAAAAATTGGAAAATCATGCACATATATATATGCATATAATTTGATTAAAAAGTTGTAAATATGACTAAAAATTTTAATTTTTCATTTGATTTAATATAAATTATTAGACCAGTACTTTTTTTATTGTATAAGTATTTTACATGATAAATAAATTGTTTAACAGGAAAAACATTGAAATTCTCTACAGCAGTACAACTTTGTAATTAAATTTGTTGGTTTAAAAACAAAACACGACAAAAAAAATTTAATTTCATAGCCATATTAAAGAACACTTTCTCATTAATTTCATTAAGTAGGATATCAGATGACCTGGGACGACCCGACTACTCATGGAAACTATCAAGAAGAGATAAAGGGATTTACTGGAAGAAAAATATGAAAAGAAAAAAAACTATAAAAGAAACACATTAAACTGCAATTTGGAAGAAGCGGTGTTTGAAGCCCTAAAGAAACGTTTAAAAATAATTTTTTTTCTTAATAGCTAACTTCCCTGACTCTTCTTTTTCATTTTTATTCCCCCTCGTTCTAATGAGAATCTTCTGCATTAGATGAGTATAAAATCTGCAATACATTAGCATTAAACAAAAATGTTAAACACAAAAAAAAAGAATGACCCCTACTTCCCTTCATAGGAGCTTGTCGTACACTACCGTAATTTTTCACGACATCATAAACCTTAAAAAGACAAAAATAATGCATTATGCGAAGATAGTACAAAAAAACTAAACTGCACAAAAAAGAAAATTTAATGGCACGGTCTGCTTTACCACTTTCCTTACAGCGGATCGTACATAATGCACTCGAAATATATACTTAATAGATGTCGAAGCCTGTCCTAAAATCCATTAACAGAAATCACGATCAGTCAACTAGCAAGAATCCTCTAACCAAATCTGGAAGTTTTTTTTCTATTTCTACTCTTCAGCTATTACTAAGATTTTTGAAGATCTAATGGTACCATTAAACATTTCTCTAATGGGTCTCTGGAACTTTTACGAATTTAAAATTTTTTTTTACATTTTTATATTTTTTTTTCGTCACATGTAAAATTAAAAGTTTTGAAATAAAAATGATAAGGTCAAGATATGAATTAGAACATATTACTTTAAAACAATTCTGAAACTGTTATGTGAAAATATTTCGATTTTTCTTTTAAATATAAACATAGTGGTATGGAAATGTTTGAAAGGTTTATAATATCATTTTTTAAAAGAATAAAAAAAAATTTTAATGCATAAAAAAAACGAATATTTTAATTTATTATTTTAAATACTTGAAACGAACATTTTTTTAAGAAATCTTATATTTAAAAATATTGTTGAGGAATTTGTATAAAAAAATTGGAATATCATACACACACACATATATATATATATATATATATATATATATATATATATATGTATGTATACACATATAACTCGATTAAAAAGTTATAAATTGGGCTAAAATTTTTAAATTTTTATGTGATTTAATATAAATTATTAAATTATTTATTTTTTTACTGCATAAGCATTTTCAATGATAAATAAATTAAGTAATAGAAAAATCATTGAAATTCTTTACAATAATGCAACTTTGTAATCAAATTTGTATCAAATATGTTGAGAATCTTAAACGACCCGACGATTCATAGAAACTATAAAGAAGAGATAAAAGTATTTTTTAGAAGAAAAATATGAATAAAAAAAAAATAAAAGAAATACATTAAACTGCAATTTGGATCCGTTGCTTGAAGCCCTGAAGCAACGTTTAATGATAATTTTTTTCTTAATAACTATCTTCCCTAACTCTTCTTTTCATTTTTATTCTCCATCGTTCTAATGAGAATCTTCTGCATTAGCTGAATATAAAATCTGCAATGCATTAGCATTAAATAAAAATTCTAAACACAAGAAAAAAAAAAGACCCCTTACCTCCCTTCAACAGAGCATGTCCTACACTACCGTAGCTTCTCACGACATCATAAACTTTAAAAAAACAAAAATAATGCATTATGCGAAAATGATACAAAAAACTAAACTGTACAAAAAAGGAAATTTAATGACACAGTCTGCTTTACGACTTTCATTACAGGGGACCGCTCAGAATGCACTCAAAGTATATACTTAATAGATGTTGAAACCTGTCCTAAAATCCATTAACAGAAATCACGATCAATCAACTTGCAAGAATCCTCTAACCAAATCTGGAAGTTTTTTTTCATTTCTTCTCTTCAGCTATTACTATGATTTTTGGAGATGTAATGATACCATTAAACCTTTCTCTAATGGGTCTCCGGAACTGTTACAAATTAATTTTTTTTTACATTTTTTTTTTCGTCACATGTAAAATGGAAAGTTTTGAAATAAAATGATAGGTCAAGATATGAAATAGAAAATATTACTTTTTGTAAAAAGAATTCTGACACGGTTATGCTAAATTATTTAGATAATTTTGAATTTTTTAAAACTATAAATATAGTTTGATTGAAATATTTGAAACGTTTATGATATAATTTTTTAAACGAATAAAAAGTAATTTTTATACGTATAGAGAAACAATTGTTTAACAATTTTTTATTTATTTTTTAAATACTTGAAACGAATATTTTTTTAAGAAATCTTATATTTAAAAATATGGTTAAATAATTTGTATAAAAAAATTGGAATGTCATATATATATATATATAACTTGATTAAATATGTAATCAAGCATCAAATGTAAAATAAGTTGTATAAATATGACGAAAAATTTCAAATGTTTATGTGATTTAATATAAATTATTAAAATATTCCTTTTTGCTATTGTATAAGTATTTTAAATGATAAATAAATTGTTTAATAGCAAATACATTGAAATTCATTAAAGCAATACAGCAAAATTTTGTAATCAAATATGTTGGTTTAAAAACAAATCACGAATAAAAACATAATTTCATAGCCATATTAAAGAATGTGTAATGAATTTCATCAATTAGTATACGAGAGAATCTTGAACGACGTGATGATTCATAGAAACTATCAAAAAGAGATAAAAGGATTTACTAGAAGAAAAATATGAAGAAGAAAAAAAACTATAAAAGAAACACATTAAGCTGCAATTTAGAAGAAGCGATGTTTGAAGCCCTGAAGCAACGTTAAAAGATATTTTTTTTTCTTAATAACTATCTTCCCTACCTATTCTTTTCCATTTTTTTTTCCCACGTTCTAATGAGAATATTCTGCATTAGCTGCATATAAAATCTGCAATGCATTAGCATTAAACAAAAATTCTAAACACAAGAAAAAAGAATGACCCCTACCTCCCTTCAGTGGAGCTTATCCTACACTACCGTAGCTTCTCACGACATCATAAACCTTTAAAAAGACAAAAACAATGTTTTATGCGAAAATAGTACAAAAAAAAGGAAATTTAATGACACAGTCTGCTTTACCACTTTCATTACAGGACATAATGCCCTCGAAATATATACTTAATTGAAGTCGAAGCCTGTCCTAAAATCCATTAACAGAAATCACGATCAATCAACTTGCAAGAATCCTCTAACCAAATCTGGATGGTTTTTTTTCTTCTTTTCTTCAGCTATTACTTGATTTTTGGAGATGTAATGGTACCATTAAACATTTCTCTAATGGGTCTCCGGAACTGTTACGAATTCAAAATTTTTTACATTTCATTTTTTTTTTTTTTTTGTCACATGTAAAATGGAAAGGTTTGAACTAAAAATGATACGTCAAGATATGAAATAGAAAATATTACTTTTTTTAAAAAAAAAATATCTAAAATGGTAGTGTTGAATTATTCCGATTATTTTGAATTTTTTATTTACATTTTTTGGGTTTTCAAATATAGATTTATTGAAATACTTAAAACTGTTATAATGTATTCTTTTAAATGAATCGAAAAAAAAACACGCACTGAAAAAACGTACAGTACTTAACTTCATTAGAAAGATATAAATATGACTAAAACTTTTAATTTTTGATGTTATTTATTATAAATTATTAAACTATTACTTTTTGTTGTTGTATTTGTATTTTAAATAACAAATAAATTGTTTAATTGAAAAAACATTGAAATTTTGTACAACAATGCGGCAAATTTTGTAATTAAATCCGTTCGTTTAAAAACAAAACAACGAAAAAAATGTAATTTCATAGCCATATTAAAGAACACGTTCTCATTAATTTCATTAAGTAGGATATGAGAGAATCTTGAACGACCCGACTACTCATGGGAACTATCAAGAAGAGATAAAAGGATTTACTAGAAGAAAAATATGAAAAAAATATATAAAAGAAATACATTAAACTGCAATTTGGAAGAAGCGCTGTTTGAAGCCCTGAAGCAACGTTTAAAGATATATTTTTTTCTTAATAACTATCTTCCATAACTCTTCTTTTCACTTTTATTCTCTCTCATTCCAATGAGAATCTTCCGCATTAGCTGAGTATAAAATCTGCAATGCATTAGCGGTAAACAAAAATTCTAAACACAAGAAAAAGAATGACCCCCTACCTCCCTTCACGAAAGCATGTCCTACACTACCGTAGTTTCACACGACATCATAACCTTTAAAAAGACAAAAATAATGCATTATGCGTAAATGGTACAAAAAACTAAACTATACAAAAAAGGAAATTTAATGACACAGTCTGCTTTACCACTTTCATTACAGGGGACCGTACATAATGCACTCGAAATATATACCTAATAGCTGTCGAAGCCTGTCCTAAAATCCAATAACAGAAATCACGATCAATCAACTTGCAAGAATCCTCTAACCAAATCTGGATTTTTTTTCTTCTTTTCTTCAGCTATTACAAGGAATTTTGGAAATGTAATGGTACCTTTAAACCTTTCTCTAATGGGTTTCCGGAACTGCTACGAATTCAAAATTTTTTTACATTTCGTTTTCCTTTTTTATTTTCGTCACATGTAAAATGGAAAGTATTGAAATATAAATGATAGGCCAAGATATGAAACAGAAAATATTACTTTAAAATTTTTTTTTTCACGGTTATGTTAAATTATTTCGATTCTTTTGTTTTTCTTAAAAATGTAAATGTTGTTTTATTGAAATATTTGAAACGTTTATGATATAATTTTTTTAAACGAATACAAAAAATTTTAAACTTAGAAAAATGAATATTTTTTAATACGAATCTGCTTTTGAAATGTTTTACTTAAAAATATTGTTAAATAATTTGTATTAGAAAATAGGAATATCAAAAATAGGAAATCCAAAAAAATTTTGAAACAGAGTTGAATCAATAAACTGAAAAGATAATTAAAAAAATATAAATATAACAGTTACTCCAATTATCTAATTTATACATAATACATTATTTTCATCAGACTGTATATATATACTTCTTCTTCATGGGCGCAACAGCCCATGGTGGGCCAAAGCCGTCAGCCTACTGCAGATTTTAAGACAGAAGATACTTATAAATATCTATTCAGATAAAATTGTAATTGTTAAATTCTAGACAATTAAAAATAAATACAGTGGCACAAAACTCCGAGAGTTCAATTACATGTATTTCCTACAAACTTTCAAAATACATTATTAATTAAAACTTTGTGAAAAAATATTTTTATATACATGCATGAATTATTTTCTTTATATTTTTACAAAATTGCATGGTAAATACATACATAGCTGATTAATTTTAATTTAGAAGATTTTGACTTTGAACAAGCTTAGTTTAATAGGCTTATAAGAATTACAGATCTTAAATTGTTGTTTCTTGAAAGTAAGCTAATTAAATATTACTTTATAGGAAAATGATCAAATGGCACTAATAAGGGGACAAATTTGAAAATATATTTGAATAAATTAGTGAAGAATTTTAAGGAGTTTGGGGAATTACTTTAGGATTTTGTTATAAATTGTTTGAGAATTTTGGTAGTACATCCCTTAGCCTTTACGAGAAGAATTTAAGATTAAGTCTAATTAGTGTCACAATGCTTTAAACATTACGATTTTTATCATTTTATCTTTAATGACTAAAATATGTAGTTTAAATTTTGTTTTCCATTGCTATATTCATAATTAAATATTCTTGACATTATTTTCACAAAATGATGCTTTATTTTATTTCATCCTGAAAGTAAGGAACCCAAATACACTGTTTATTTAGGTATGATAAATTATTTCATACAATTATGATACATGATTTAAAAAAAAAAAATACGTAATATTTTGATTTAAATATTATTTATGAACTAATGAATATATATTTTAAAATCTGTGCACTTATTAAACACGGATAACTTTATTTAAAACTTCCTATGAAAAACATAAACTACATATTAAACATTATTTTTAATAAGATATGCTAGAAAATATTTTCACAAATTAATGCTTTATTTGAATTACATAACAAAATTAAAGGACTCATTACACAGCTTATATCTGTATGTCGAATTTATTCATACAGATATGATTGAATTTACTTGTTTAAAAAAACATACGTAATATTTTGATTTAAATATCATTCATGAACTAATGAGCATGTGTTTTAAAATATTTGCACTTATTAAACAGGGAAAACTTTATTTAAAACTTCCAATGGATGAAACAAGACGAAGAGATCAACTAACATTTAATCATTAGCATAGGCATTAAGTACACTATTCCTCCATAAATGTCATGCATTAAATTTACGAAATACTCTCTTCCACCAGTACCACCCTATCCGAATTTAAAGCTTACGTGCAATATAACCCCTTCTTTGTATGCAAAGATGCAGTTGCTCAAACGTAAAAGGAAAATCTACATGCTTCGAACGATTCAAGCGAAAGATTTCCAGTTCACCAGTTAGTAAGAGTTTTCCAGAGGCATCGCTCTAACCGAGCCCAAATGCATTTGTTGGGTAAGCTTAACTCAATCTTCGGTACACGCGAAGCCATGGCAGATGCAATGAACTCACATTACGGAGAGTCGCTGGCATTAGGGTAAAGTTAATGGGGTCCATTATACAACTTGAATCAGCGCGGGAGAGACTTTTCTGGCAAATCCTAATTTAAATAACTGGACAGATAAAGGAAGTTCTTACTTAAATGTTCTTCCACTGTTGATCGGCAGATGGGATTTTGTGCTTCTTATCGGAGAATTTAATTACTGCTAGGCAGTCCTTAAAGAGTAATCCTGAGTGTTAATGCCTAGTTTTATGTGGGCCTATAAAAAAAACTAAAAAGAACAATTTAATGCTGGAGTAATGCTGTTTACACAGATAGATAAAATTGAAATGCATTAAGCAGTAAACATTTAGAGATTGTGCAATCAATTTATTCTGGAATCTTTTAAAAGTTTCTTTCTATATTTAAAGTGCTCGCTATTGTATAAATCGTGTCTTTATTTGATTAGCTGATTTATATCACATTTGTCAAAAAACAATCAGCAAATAAAAAATAATGATCATAAAATGTAAACGTGTATTTATTCATGGAAATTTAATTTGATATTTGTCTAAGTATGTTGTTGTCCTAATGCAGCTGGCAATACAGAGAAGTTAATCTTTATGCCATACCAAGGGCTGTACCGCTGTTACTCATTTAGCATTACCAGGGGACGCGTGTAGCTTGCCTAAGTATGTAAAAAAATAATAATAAATGTTTCTTTTAAAAGTTTTATACTAGATGGCCTTTACTTATACAAATAGTTAATCACATACATAGATGTAATTGCTTATGTGACATACATAATTATTTAAATTTTTATATAACAAAATTTTTAATTTTCTGGATTTTCACCGTACACAGAAGCACACATTTACATTTTATGCATATTTGAAATAATATGTTCAAACACTTTTAATCGATATTCACATAATTGAGCTCATAAAATAATTACATGACATTTTACAACTGCAGTACTTGAGGTATACATTTAAACACTTAAAGATTTTTTATAATAATCTTTAATTGTTTAAATATATATCTCAAGTACTGCCGTTTTTTTTTATAATAAATAACACTGAGAAACTTTCTTTTATAAAAACTGTTTGTTGAAGTGATTCCATTTACGATACAAAAAACTGAAATTAAAAAATTAGCGTGTAATTAATTAATTATAGGACATTTAAATTCTTTTCATTATCTAGAGTGCTGCCAATTGGAAAAAAATCATGTATTTGTTTTATGAATTCATTTATACGAATATCGATTAAAAATTGTTTGGCCATATTATTTTAAATATGCATAAAATGTAAATGTGTGATACTTTGGGTAATGAAAATTCAGCAAAGTGAAAATTTTGTTTATCTAAATTTAATGTTTAAATTTCCCTGAATATTTTAAAATTATTTTTTAATTATGAATGTAACTGCTATCCTTTTCCATACTTAATCTTCAATACTTATTTATTAGTTATATTAATTTTTATATCTTAATTTAGAATATATGTATCAGAGAATTCCTAGATTATACGATAATGATGTGTCTCGACAGAAATACACATTCAAAATGATGTTTTTGAAATGATTTTTTGCTGTGAAGTTAAATAGTAAATATAATAAAATACACATGATTATAATAAAATAATAATAAAAAATACATATAATAAAAATGCACATATATATTTTTGAAAATATAACGGTAAGTTGCAAAGGAATTTATTTACAGTTAAAATCATATTCATAGGTATCCATTTATTAAATCAATAATTTAAAAATTAATTATTTAAAATTTATTCAGTTTGTGTATTTGCAGTTTAGAACGGAGTTATTTATTTTTATTATTTATTTAACTATTATTAATAACTAATTCATCCCCTATAATTTCTGAAAATTATTGGAAGGATGAAAAATTATTTTTATATGAATTATTGTTATTTTTCACAGAAATCTCACTTTTGTTTACAGAGCATTATAAATTTTATATACAAAACACTAAGGGAGAATTTGTTACAAATATTTATCTTTATACATTTTTATCCTCAGAAAATCACAGATTTTAAATGCATATTTTCCTGTAACTTTTTTTTTAAAAGCAAAATCCTTACATTGCATGTTTTTTTCTTAATTTACTCCTCTGAAAAAATTCTAAATTTATGTATTCATCATTCCTGAAGGGATTTCACAATAACTCCAGTAATATCTAATCGCTCAAAAAATCCCATTTTCAAGTCTGCTACAAAAAAATTAGAAAACACATCAGAATTTTTTTTTCTCTTGCAAAATTTCTTGTAAAACATGCTTATATTACAGAATTATATAAGATGCAAATAATCATGGCTGAAAGAATCTAATATAAGTAGACAATACATCAAAGTTGATATGATAACGAAACTACCTACATGAAATAAAGAAAGGGTATATCTGAAAGGTTACAACTACAGGTTTCTTTTGATAAAATCACTCTGTTATAAAGATGTAAACTATGCAAATATGGCAATTTGAATATGAATGAATGGAATCTCTTCAAATATTGTATTTATATGCATATAAATGTACAAATAAAGAACTAAAAATACCAGATAATATTTTCCTTTGCTTTAAAAAGTACTAGTTTACATTTTTAAGATAGAAAATTCCCAATATACATTTGAATATATTTTGAATGCTTACAAAATTTTTGAATATAATTTTTACTTTTATAAGTTAATTTCTTTATTACTATAGATTTTTAAATATATATTAATATTATTAAATTCTAAACATACTTGTGATAATAAACTGCATGTATCTTTTGTTATTTTTTAAAAATTTCCTGTTTTATATTGCAAATGTTTTTTTGAATTTTAATGTTACTTGTCACTTTTTTCCCAATTTTTAAAATATAAACATTCAAATGAAAATAAGCATTAAAATTGATTCAAAATTTTATGTACTTCATATAATTTTAAATTATGAAAGTAATTTGGATTTAACAAAATTAACAGTAACATAAAATTAGTGAAAATGAATTAAACAATGAATATATCAATTAACAATGAATATATCAATTAAACAATGTATACATTATTAAAACTAAATATACCATACACTATAGATAATAAAAAAATTCAAAAGTGATTGTGTAAACAGCAAAAATGTATCTGATTATTACTTAATGCTGGTTTTATAACTATAGTAATATAGTACGTTTGTAAAATGTCAAATATTGAATGTGTATACTAAACATTAGTGAATGTGAACTAACAACCAAAAATATTATTTAATTTCAATTTTTTATACAAAAGAGTAAGAATAAACCTTTATGAATTTAAATTTACATTTAAAATTTATGTAAATCCACATATTATTCAACTCTGAAATAAAATTCATTTTTTATTATGCTGAATCAACATTTAAATGAAATATCATTTTTTAAAAATATTTATACTTTAAAATATAAGTAGAACATATTCAAAAAAAATACTTAAAATAAATTGAAATAAATATTTAAATAATTTTAATATTTAAATTTATTTATATAAAATCATATTTTTTTTAGATAAATAGAAGAAAATAGATAATAGGAGATAATAGATAATAGAAGAAATAATAATATTTTCAAAGTTCATTTGAATGTTCTTTTGGCGATATCTTTACAAAATAAAAAATATCTTTCAGGAAAAAATATTCTATTCAGGCAAAATTAATCAAGACCTTAACGACAACCTTCACAGTTCTGCACGTATAATAATGACTTGATTGCGTCAAATTATTCTTCGGAAACTATCAAGATTGTCAAATATTATTGAACATAATAAAGTTAAAAATGTTTCCAATGTAAAAGCACAGGGCACACCCAATTTAGTGATTGCATGGAAATGATAATAAAAAAAAATATTCTCAGTTCGAAAGTTCGAACCGCACCCATCGGTAAAGTAAGTGACAAATGATTTAAAAAGTCATTTAGGTATCAAGATCTTTAAATTAATTTAGTAACGAAGCAAATTTTCATTCAATTAAAACACCTTTTAAAGTTAAAAATAACTGTGAAGTACTTAATTTTCTCCTTAATATAATCTATTCTTCGCATTTATATAGAATTCTAATAATCACAAGTGCATGGATATCAATCATTATTAAAATATCATTACGTATAAAATGATTATGTAAAGGTATTAAATTAAATTTCTAATGAAATATGTAATTTTTGTCTGGAATAAATTCAATAACGGGTGCATTTCAATCATTGTTTTGAGAAAAAATTAAATTAATGGCAATTTTAATAATATCTAAACATTTGTTTTGAAACTGGCTTGGATGAATTTTCTGGTTGTATTCTCTGATACATACAGAGTAAATTTATTTGAAAAGTTGTTTCGAAGATAACTCTCCTTTTCATTAAATGAATAATCTTGGAATACTAAAACTATTCAATCAAAAGCAAACGCAGAAGGAATTAATTGTGAACACGATTTATTTCCATAATATATCAAAGCAGTATCTGCTACGCGTAAATTTTATGTACTTTATAGAATCGCAATCAAATCACATAGTAAAACCATAATGACATTCGTTATACAAAAACCCTAAAGTGCCTCACACTCAATTTCTCACAGATAAATAAAGAAATTCTTCTAGATCGGTGGTGACCATAATTTTCAGTTACGAAACACACACAGGTAAACCCACGCACACACACACATACATACATATATATATATATATATATATATATATATATATGCAAAACAGAGTATGGAATAAGTTGTCGAGTAAATCTGCGAAATCTAAGAGTAATTACCTATTACCTCCTGAAGATAGCTTTATTAAGAAATATATTTCAGGATACTAGAAATCATGCGGTTTCTATTCGCTAGTGTGATATGATCCCAGTCAAAATACATCCAGAAAAGTATTCCGATAACATGCAGGTGGCAAGTTACCTTGATCTTAGAATCGGTAGTACATAAGTCTGCAGAATAACAAGTAGGCTATATAGCTACTTTTATTTATAAATCGATCCATATAACCAAATCCCGTGACTTTTGATAACGTTGCTATTGAGCGAGTGATTGGGTGACAGACCAATAAAGGGTAAATACGGAGTCTCAGAGTGCAATGAATCAAGGGGTAGGGATATATGGTATCTTGCTAATTACCGGCTTGGGAAAGGGAAATTTAATGCAGAAATAGATCAAATGTTTTACAATTTCTTAGAAGAAAAAAATTCTTCTTGGAAAAACAAAACTTTCAGAAAACTGTAAACTATAGAAAAAATTCTTAGCAATAGTGAGATGGGTAATTACAGATTAAAAAAAAAAGTAATGATGTGGAAATGAATTTGGGGTAAGTTTTTTAAAATAGCATTATTAAATTCTTTACTGTGTTGTTTAAAAATAGAGTAATTCAGAGGAATTTAAATCTGAACAGGTAATTAAACAACAGTAACGATAATATTTAACTTGATGCTGATATTTGTTACTATTAAAAGCTATAAGTCTATTGACTATAAAGTGATTTTTTTTCTTTTTGGGAAAAATATTTATTTGTGAGGTGTTAATATTGATATAAAGAATATAAGTGTGAAGGATATTGGAATTTGTTTTGGTTTTTAAGTCAGCTCTTTTAGTTTTTCTCAGAAAAATTCCATGAGAAAATTTATGAACATTTGGATGTTTGAATGCAAGTATGTCATCCACAAATCTAAATGCATGTTTATGAATTATACAGAAATTTGTTTAAAATAGTGTAGGTCACGATTAATCAATATTGAAATTAGAGTATTAGTAATTGAATTCCTTGGTTTCTTTAATTGTGGTCTTAAAGATTATCTTTGTGGTAATATAATTATTAAAATTCCAAAGTTTACCAAGATTTATCTGTTAATCTTAGGTAAAATTAAGAATATCCTTAAGGTTATCCTTAAAATCAATTTTATGGGTAGAAGAAATGTTGCGAGAAGAGTTATTAAAAATTTTGTAATAGGTACATTGATATTAATCTAAGTGTATAGGCTTATTAAAAGTGTATCAGAAAAGATTTTGAAACTAATATATGAAGAATACAACACATGAAGACAAAACTCAAAGGAGAACATGCAAGACTTAACAAACAAGACTTAACAAAAAAACTTATTGGGTTATTACAATTATTACAAAATTTTGCCTTTACAGATATAAGGACAAATGCAAAAATTAAAATAGTGCTTACTATACTTAAATTTCATGTTCTTCATAGAAACAAACACAATGATTAACAAAAGAAAAATAACATTCTCTATAGAAATAAATCTTAGAATATTTCATACTCAGTACCATCACAAAAAAAGGGAAAGAAGAAATTTCTCTAGATCTGAGGTGGGCGTAAACTTCTTAAATTTTGTTATGTAATTCGATATTATTTCTATGAAGCACAAGGAAAATACGTGTAGCGAATACTTGTATGGCTTTGTTATTCAAACTTATCATATTTTTACTTATTCCTGAAGTTCTTTGGATATATATATATATATATATATATAACTTTGTCTTGAAAATAACTGTTTTATTAATAAGAAAATAGTGATTTCCATCCATCAAAAGTAATTTTTTTTAAATGAAATATTCTTCAAAAAGCATGTGAGAATTTGTTAGCAATCTTCAAAACGAAAAGTTAATAAATGTATGTATATTGAGTTGCAAAAATATCACACAATCAATCATCTCACATGTCTTATAAATGCAATTAATTAAAAATAGTAGGATAATCTAAAATACAACAACGTTCACAATCTCAATTCACAATCAATTTACCAATATCACTATTTTAGTGGTATAGTTTTCTAGATTGTTAAGTTTATTTTCAATATAATGCATGGAAAGATTACTATCGGAATTGATTTAACAGTTTGCCGTTTAGGTGGTTTAGCAAAATGAGTTTCATCTTAATTATTGGAACGTTTATTAGAGTAGCTAGAACCGTTATTTAATTAACATGCATCGTAGAAGCTTACTTGCTAATCCAGAGCTTATCTGCTTTGATTTCTTCGTTGTAACGTCTTTTTAATTTTCTATTTGAATTCCGGATCCATTAAAAGTTAATTTGTTTTGTTCTTATACAAAGATTCTTTCAAGTGTGTAATCTTTGTTTTCCTTTACCTCATATGTTGCTACAATAACATCTCAGATAGTCTGGTTCTAATGTCGTTGAAGCTCAGCATTTTCAGGTTCTTTCAAAGACACATGAATTTGTTGCTGTTAAGTATTATGTAAGAGATCGTGGTTCTAAAAGGAATTGATTTCCCATGCATCTACTAACTCCATCTCTACATGATTAGTTGGCTTGTTCGTAGGCACATCAACAGTTCTTTTGTTCTTACGAGCGGTTTTGTCTGAGTGAACAGTTTCCTGGCCGTACGAAGTTAACTGGAAGGATATGTGTCCGAGGTCCATGTCTTTTCTTTAATAATATTTTTTTCGATTATTGTGCAATTTATAATGTATAGAATTATTTCTTTAATTATTGTTATTGCTTTTCATTTTATACTTAGTAATGATTGATCAGTCGTAATAAATGTAAGCTTAGTAAATATATTCAGATAATGTAAAAGTACTAAATTCCAAATTATTTCAATTCTAATTAGAGTATTCCAAATTACTAAATAAATTTTTAAATTGAAACTAATAATGCTATACAAATAATACTAGGAAACATCGCATGTTACTAATGTGATACATGCTCTGATGAAGAATTCTTTAAAAAATGTATTTTAATTACCGATTCACCTTAACTGTAAAGTAATAGACTTATTATCATCACGATATACCTAGCATCATTTTCACGTAGCAGATTTATGATATATAAACGGAAATCATCAGTATTTCAATAATAATATCAAGAATATAATAGAAAAGTGGTACTAAATTTAGAATTATATAAATATATGCATGATTCTGAATTTAGAAAATTTAAAAGAAAACGAAGAAAAAAATAATTGGTTCTGATGAAAGAATGATTAATTTTCAACATGATGAATCTAACACTTTTCAACAAACATTACCAGTTTTAGTTAATAAATATAATATCTTTATTATAGCAGCATTACTTAGATAATAATTAATTAATAAATTATAAAAGAATAGATTTACCATTATGTAAAGCAGAGAACTTACCAGCGCACCCAGAAAAAGGGCAGGCGGACTTTTCCCTTTAAGTTCATAAGTGTAAAGGGATCGCCAAATCCCTGTTTTGGTGCAAAAATAACATTCACAAAAATGCGATGATTAATTCAACTTGGTTCGTTACTCAGGGGATTATTGTTTATGATGACCTGTCAAGCAAGTCATTTTTATGACATACTGCCATTTCTTTCATTTTTGTGTGAAATTATTCGTTGTTACATTGTGAAATGTTTCTTGATATATTGTGAAATTTTTCCTGATATTTTCATGTATTTTTATCTCTAAATCAAGTAATACTTTTTCAGTTAAATCTATTTATTACTATTTGCTTACTTCTATTTAATTGTTTTTAAATGATCAATACTTAAAAAATTACTTCAATACTTTATAAAAATCGTCTTTTATAATTCTTTCACATTTGCTGCTGAAAAACTATTTATTTAAAATTCTTGTTGTAATTCTTAATCTACTAAATGTTACGAAAACGTATTTATTATTTTTAATTACTAAGATGCATCATTCTTTTTTTAATTCCATTGTTATTCTTTTCAGCTGTGATGCTATCATGATAAATAATCCTAAATTCTACATTGAAGTACAATAAATGTTTTTAAAACATTAATGGTTCTAATTGTATTTGAAATTTTTATTTAAATCTTTTAAACACTTTCTCATTTTTCTAAAGAATAGTGACAGAAAAAAATAAACTTAATTCACAGCAAAACACTTCATTTGATTTTTATAAAAAGAAAAAAAATAATAATTGACGGAGATGTATTAAATGACCAACGAATGCAATGGCAATAAATGTGTAACATCAAATTATTTTTATTAATACAAAAATTAAATGTTAATTTGTTGTCTGAAACCATTCCCAATAATTTGCATGGTAATACAGAACATTAGAATAAATTTATAATTTCAGATTTATAATTATCAGTATTGGTAAAATACTTCGACCTAATGGAAATTTTAAATTCTCTGTTGAGAAAAGTAAAAGAAGTTTTAATTCTCTGGATTACATATATTTAATGGAATTGTATTTTAGAGGATTGAAAATACAATGTATTGAAATGTATTTTGCATTTTCGTTAGCAGAAGTAACATTAATTGGCTCTCTAATCTCTGGATATTTAGCTATAGTAAAGGGATATGAAAATTAGAAACATGTAGAATACTTTTCTAAATAGCAAGAAATCAAGTTTCCCATTAATTGTCTTTAAAATTTTGAAAACATTAATGCAATAACAAAAAAAGCAAATAAATCTTTCAAATTATCATTATTCTAATTCAGTTCGTACATTTCAAACCATCGAATAAAATTTGTTACATTCATTAAAACAATTATTGTCTGTGGTCTTCAAGGAATTGCTCTATGACACAAGAGATTTTAGAGGATTTTCAATAGAAAATCCATCAACTGCAAATGAAAGGAATTTTCGTTCTCTATTATGCAAAAAAGTTGATGTCGGTGATATATTTTTTCATTATTCATTTTGAAAACTCTGCTAAAAAAGGACCACAATGTTTATTTGAAATATTCAAAATAAAGCAACATATTTGAATCTAATTTAAACTGTAGGTATCAGTCTAATATGACCGCAGAGCATTAAGCGTAGGGCTGACAACCCTACCCCGTAAAAAAAATCTCCTGTCTCGAAATCTGCTAGTAGGCAGACGGTCTAGGTTGATCATGGGGCTGTTGCACCAATGAAGGAGATAAAGAAGTAATATCTTTTTATTAATAAATTTTAGAAAAGAGAAAGAAAAGTGGTAGAAAGTTCAAGTCATAAATATCCTTCGAATATTTTTCCATATAAACTGTAATCCTGTGATATATAAATAATTGTACAGTTTTCTTTATGTATCCTTTATATAAAGGAAAATTAAAAAAAAAAAAAAAAAACATACAAACATTTTTTTTTTTTACAGAAATACAACAGAATTTTTTTTTTTATAGAATATCATGATTTAACATAAAAAAAAAATTACAAAATAGAGTTATCATTTTTATATGGACAGGGTTTGGATCGTGCAGCTTCTATCAAATTTTAAAGGAGTTAGAGTAATTATTTCCAAATTATATCTTCAAGAAATTATATCTTCAAATTATATCTGTTATAGGAAATCATATGAAAGGATACGATATTTAAAAATCGTAATTGATACAATTTATAAAGGTTTTAACTCTACAAGAAGACACAATATTTTCATTACAGAAATTCAATATGCCCTTTTAGATGGACTAAAAGTTATATCCTATTAGATAGATAGAAAAGCACGAGTCAGTGATAATAATGCTAGAACTCGTAGTTGTCCTGTAGTTCACAATACAGGATAACTAATACCTAGGAAAGACAAATATACGACGTCTACTATTGAAATGCCATTACTTACTTTGAAGCAAATTAATTTTTTAGTATAAATTTTTTATGTACAAAACTCAGATAGGGAATTTTATGCTGCAAAAATTTTTATTATTGCTATTACTCAAACTAATTCTAGATGCAAAGAATAAGAAATTTAATTTAAAAAAATTGGGGAGTTAGCGATCTAATTAAAAGTTCAATTTTAGAATAAAATAATTATATCCAAATTAATACTAGCCAATTCGATAGATGTAATCCTCATTTCTTTTTTTTTTTTATCATTTTGTGGTTCCATAAATTTTCCAAAAATATAATATGTAAAACGCAGTTGAAGCGTTAGAGGAATGCAACAGAAATATACAATTTATGTTTTAATAAAATTTATTTGTGACATAGTACACAAATGGAAGACATTTTTCAACGTTACGTTAGATGAAAATTTATTTGAGGAACTAAACAAGGCAAGAACGTCTAAATTTATATCTTTTTTTTTTTCATCATTTTTAGAACAATTGTTGATCAAACTGGGAGAGAGATTTATTAATCAAAAAATTATATTACTAAAATGTAATGCAAAATGCAAAATGTTGATGCAAAAAAAGTAATGATTAATTGACAGAAACAAAGTTGCATGACTTTATATTTTTGTGTAAGAATTATAATGTTTCAACCATATTTTCCATTTCTGAAAGTGAATTTAAATTGTGGTTCCATAAATTTTCCAAAAATCTAATATGTAAAAACTCAATTGGAGCATTAGATGAATGCAACAGAAATACATAAAGCATAAGATATAAATTATTTGCCTGTCTATTAGTGACAAAGTGCATAAATTGAAGATAATATTCACTATACGAGAGATGAAAGCTTCTTTGAGGTATTAAGTAGAGCAAGAACGTTTAAAATTTTATTTTTACATTTTATTCACTGAAATATTAAAGTAGACATAAACGTTCAAATCGATAAGCTGGCAAAAAGAAAAAAAATGAATTGAATTTTATTTTATGATTCACTTATTTGAATTAATTTGGAAATTAAGGTTTTATTTTTTGTTTTTCTTTGTTTTAATGTAGTAAAATTAAACATAAAAAAAAACCGAATCTTGATTACATAATAAAGAATTTGTGTGCAACCAAACAAAATGTGTAAAGTTTTGAAATAAATAACGTAGCTCTCTGGAAAAATGCAATAAATTCCAACAATTAAATACAGTTGTTAAATTTATTAATAATAATAATAAAAATGAAATTTTGCACATTTAATTTGCATATGGTAATTTCATTTCAAGCTTGCCATGCTTGAGTTTCTTTTAGAATTCTAAATTCTTAAGCATAATTTTGAATCTTTAAAATCATCAACAAATATTCCATTGATATCTGTATCCACATGAAATATTTATGATTAATCAAATTTTATAATGAAAACTGTTTAACTATTCAAAATTCATTCGACTCACATGTGCATATTTAAAATAATTTTACTAATACTATGAAGTATGTTAATTCTTAAATTCAGTGTAATATCAACGATAAACGTGTAAAACGATTATGTTGTTAGAGTGTATAAATTTGTTAAGTATCGAATCTATGAAATAAAATTTACTTTATTTGTAAAAAGATTTTTCGAAATCACATATATTTAATATAATATATATATAATAAAGCATACCAAAATGTTTTGTTAACATTTTGGATAGTAACAATAGAATGCATATTCTTAACATGAAGTAAAGAATCGCATGTCATAAAGTTTCAAAATTCCAAATGCATTTAATAGAAATAGTTATTTTCAATAATTATTGTAAATTAATGAAATGAGTACAATATATGAAATAAAGTTAACTTCGTTTGTTAAACAAAGGCTATCCCAAATCACATCTATACTAATAACATAATACATATACACTGAAGTGACAAAAGTCATGGGATAGCAATATGCAAATTTTTAGATGGCAGTAGCATCGCGTAGAACAGGTATAAATGCGCAGTGCTTTCGCAGAGCTTTCATTTCTGTTCAAGTTATTCATGTGAAGAGGTTTTGACGTGATGATGACCGCACGACGGGGATTAACAGACTTTGAACGCGGAATGTTAGTTGGAGCTAGACGCAGGGGTCTTGCCAATTCGGAAATCGTTAGGGAATTCAACATTCCCAGATCCACTGTGTCAAGAGTGTGCCGAGAGTATGAAATTTCAAGCATAACATCCCACCATGGACAGCGCAGTGGTCGATCGCCTGCACTTAACGACCGAGACCGGCGACGTCTGCAAAGAGTCGTAAATTCTAACAGACAAGCAACACTGCGTCAAATAACCGCAGAAATCAATGTGGGACGTACAAGGGACTGTCTGTTAGAACTGTGAGGATAAATTTGGCTTTCTTGTGCTATTCCATCAGAAGACAGACTCGATTGCCTTTACTGACAGAACGACATCGCTTGCAGCGACTCTCGTGGGCACGTGAGCATATCGGTTGGTCCCTAGATGAAAGGAAAACCGTGGCCTGGTCCGATGAGTCACGATTTCAGTTGGTAAGAGCTGATAGTAGGGTTCGAGTGTGGCTCAGACCCCACGAAGCCATGGACCGAAACTGTCAGCAAGGCACTGTTCAAGCTGGTGGTGGCTCCGTAATGGTGTCGGCTGTTTTTTCATGGCATGGACTTGGTCCTCTGGTGCGACTGGACCGAACATTGACTGGAAATGCTTATGTTCAGCTACTTGGAGATCACTTGCAGCCATTCATGGACTGCATGTACCCAAACAACGATGGGATTTTTATGGATGACAATGCGCCATGTCACCGGGCCACAACTGTTCGCGATTGGTTTGAAGAACATTCTGGACAATTCCAACGAATGATCTGGCCACCTAGATCGTCCGACATGAATCCCATCGAGCATTTATGGGACATTATCGAGAGGTCTGTTCGTGCCCAAAATCCTGCACCATCAACGCTTTCACAATTATGGACGTCTTTCGAGACAGCATGGCTCAATATTCCTGCAGAAGACTTCCAACGACTTGTTGAGTCCATGCCACGTCGAGTTGCTGCACTTCGCCGGGCGAAAGGAGGGCCGACACTATATTAAGAGGTATCCCATGACTTTTGCCACTTCAGTGTATAATATTATATATTATTGTGTCCAAAAAATAAAACCAATTTTCAATTTAAAATTCCCGGAGCTTATGTAATTTCAATGTTTCTTTCTTTTTTAGGTTGCTGGCACTGTTCTTGACATTTCTGTGAAATGTGACGTCAAAATATGCCTTAGTGTTTGCGTTACACTTGGCTTTGTGAGACGCTAAAATTGATTCCAGGGATTTTTGAAATGACTGAATTAATTGAGCAATGAACTTGCATTAAATTTTGTTTGCGGAAACGTATAGAATGTTGCAGAAAGCATTCGGTGAGCATTCCTATATCGGAAAGAAATGCTTACAAGTGATATAAATAGTTCAAAGAAGGCATAAAACGCGTTGAAGACGAAGAGCCCTCTGGTCCACCATCAACCGCAACCGACGAAGCTCACGTCCAAAAAGTTAAAGATTTGGTGCTTCCAAACCGTCGATTTACAATTAGAGACCTTGCTGATGATGTTGGAATTTCAAAAGAATCGGTCAATTCCATTTCGGGCCTGAAACACGTCAAATCTCGATTGGTACCGAAAACACTGAATGCGCCAACTCACTCTGCATTGATTCTTTGTGACTTTTTCGCCAAAAATGAAAAAAAACAAACACATCTTTCCACAAACACCGTATTCTGACGGTTACTTCTAACTTTTCCCTAAACTCAAAAGACCACTCCGGGGACAAGAATTTCAGTCTATTGAAGAGATACAAAGAGAATTGCCGCGCACTTTGAAGGCCATCCCTGCCGAAGACTTTTTAGATTGCATTGAGGATTGGAAAAAAAGTTGGCATAAGTGCATTGTGTCCGGAGGATATTACTTTGAAGACGATAGAATAAATTTGGATAAATAAATAAAGAGTTTTTTTTTAAATAATTGGCCTTACTTTTTGGGCACAATAGTATATATAATAATATATAACTCAATAACGTTTTTAACATTTTGGATAGTGGCCATAGAATACACACTTGTACTTGAAGTATAGAATCTCATGTCAAAAAATTTCAAAATTCAAAACGCATTTTACCGAAATAGTTATTTTGAATAATTGTGTCAAGTTAATGAAATGGGTGTAATATATTTTTTAAAGTTTCAAAAAATGTATTCAAAACATTTCTAAAATTGCGTGCGTGACAAATGACACCAGCTGAAACATCATTATTTTCCAAGCATATAATCAAAAATGAAATATCTTTTAAAGATTAGCAGCTTGTTTAGGAACGAAGGCGTAAAATGCCCCGATCAACACGGAAACCATCATTAATTCTTTTGAGCTGGACAAAGTCCAAACTGACTGTTATGGCTTAATTCGCTACATCTTAATACTTATTTCGAAATAGCTCATGCGTGTTAAGCCAAAATCACTCACTGTTAACAGAAAGAGTTTTTAACTGAAATTTTGACTTTTCCCTGACAATTTATTAACCAGTTAACACCTCTTTTCTATTCTGAAAATAACAATTTCACCAGGGAATGATATTTTTGAAATGCAACCAAATAAAATGCAAAAAATAAGCATTAATATGGCGGTATCTTGCACCCTTGAGATTTTTCCTTTTCTCTCTTTATGCAGTTCTTCAGTAAAAAATACATTTTTGTGATATACAATACTTTTTTGTGATTATAGTATATTGTGCTATTTTCACGTTTGATTATTAATCAATACAGCCACATTCGGAAGTAACACTCAAGTTATGTCGAAAAGAAATTTTAATACTTGCAAAATTCTTTCCCTAATAATAAAATTTTTCATGTTTAAAAATAATATCACTTTTCTGATCATAAAATTTGTTTAAATAAGTTATTTTTCATATGAAACCATATTTATTTATATATTTTCTGAACAAATATGTAGAATGATTTACTTTCCGAAAACCATTATTAAGCTTTCGCTTATTTCGCTTTATTATTAAGCTTTTAGTATTATTGGGTGTGTCATTTAATTGTTATGTACCATATTTTTAATAATAATATAACAATTTAGTTTTAAATTTAAGATACGTTAATTAGCTAAATTTAATATTGCAATATTTTTCGTTAGTTTAACAATTTGTACAAAAGCCATCAAAATATTGTGAATATTCAGAATAAAAGGATTGAAATATATTCGATAACTTTTATAATGCTAAAACAGTCACATTTTTTATTGCAAATACTAATTTTTATTAGTTTACATATTTATTTGTTTCCCTATAATAATAAACATAAAAACTATCAGTTTCATGACTTTTAAGATTTTTACAACATATATTTGAATATTCTTTAAGACATTATGGAAGTTTGATCAAATGGATTGAAGTGTGAAAATAATTATAGTAGATATCCTTAACTTATTATTAAAGAAATGCCTTTAATTATTAATTCATTATAAACTTTTTATTATGCATTGTAGAATTAATAGAATCCTGATATTTTACTGATGTAGCAAAAAAAATTGTTTAAATAAATAAAATCCGTGATTTCTTAAAATTTAAACAAAATATGACAAATTATGCAAACTTATAAATTTGACTTCAAAATTTTCACAAAGAATGATAAATCTGTACAAATGTATGGGCGAATAAAAATCTTAAAAGCATAAAAAATCTTTTTAATATCTATATAATTAAAAAAAAAAAAAAAAACATTAAATTTTACATATTATTTATTTTTACATTTAAATGTACATTAAAATAATGTATTCGTAAAAATTCAAAAAAATATAGCACTTATTCCATATTTTAAATTATTTATAATTATTTTTTATTTTCTCTCATTTTTAATTAGCCAAAACTATTAAATCAGAACATGGGCTTATTAAATTTCTCTTTAGACAAATTCATATAGAAGTTAATCATTTTAATGATACATCTTTAATGGATAAGGCAAAAAAAATTTCTATGACATTCTTCTATGTGAAAAAAACATTGTTTAACGTGAAAATTAAATTTTAAAGTGACAAGAGCAAATTGAAATTAACTTTGCTGAATAAAAATAATGCATCACTTAAACGTTTCATAAAATATTTATTACCGGTAATTTAATTCAACTAAATTTTAAAAAATCAGAGCAGTAATTAAATCAGAACACTTTACTTACTTAACTGCATTTACTCGTCTTCAATAAATGAAACTAATGCAGAAAATTAATCAGTTTTTTATAAAAAGATAAAAATGCATTTACTTATTAGTTTGAACGGAAGAAGTAGTTGCTATTCATATGTAATTTTAAGGTCTTCCGATTAAATAAAAAATCATTTTTATAAATTAGATTTCATAATATGCATTTTTTTTATCTGAATGTTTCCTTCAATTGTTATGCATTTTCCATGACTGCTAATTCAAGACCATCCTATCAATATTCTGTTATATTTAATAAAATAACTACAGAAAAATTTTTAAGCAGTTTTTATGCTTAATTATATTTACTTTCTTTTATTTTTAATTAATTTAAACATCTTTTTTACATTTTAAAACTGCTACACACATTACACCTCTAGGAATTCTGTAAAAGTGTTATAAAATTTTGTATTTGAAAGGTAGATGTACTATAGAATTACATATCTTATAATATAAGCGTTAAATTCATCTAACTGTGACAATAAATAAAAACAAAAAGATAAAATAAAAAAGATAAAATTGCATTTAGTTATTATTTTTCACGGAAGAAAGTGGTTTGGTATTCAAAGGTAATTTTAAGGTCTCCAGATGGAATAAAAAAACCATTTTTATTAATATTATTTAAACACATATATTTTTTTATCTGCATGTTCACTTCGTCAATTTATGTGCATTTTCTTTGACACAGCCTGTTAAAACTCAAGACCCTCTGTAAAAGTGTACTTTTGGCAATTGTATGATATGCTTTGCAAAAACAACGGTACAGATATTGGAAGTTCAAAATGTATTTCTTTCAGTTTTATATGGTGAATTAATTTTCTTCCTATCACTATCCTAATTTATTTCATAAAATAACTACAGGGGAATTTTTAAGCAGTTTGTATGTTTTTAATTACATTTACTTTCTTTTTTTTAAATAATTTAAATATTTACATTTTATGACTGCTACACTTATGACACCTCTAATTAGGACCATAAAATAGAATTCTGTAAAAAAGATATATGATTTCGTATTTTTAAAGTAGTTGTACTATAAAATTAAATATCTGTTAATATAAACGCAGTTTCATTTAACAGTGACAATGAAGGAAAATAGCATATATCATAAAAATGTTTAAGAAATTAACGACAATTAAGTATTTACTTATAATAAGATATAGCATTTATAACTTCATAAGTAACATATTTTTTAAACTTATTTATGTAGAATATCAATTATAAAGTTACTTTTATTAGTTCACGTGTGGATCCGTTTTAGAATAGTCCCACTGTAGCCCATGCATGTCGTAAAAGACGACTAAAATGGGTACCCAGTGCTTGTAGGTGTTACCTGGGGGTAAAGTCAGTCCCATTGGGTGCCCCATGCCTTTATGCTGCAAGATCAAGTACAAAAAGGAGCTGAACTTTTTATCCTTCATCATGACTCGTCGGTGAACGCGGGTTCATGGACTTCATCTAGATGTTGTTGTCGAACAAGTGGGATAAGAAGCAACAAAACTTTTATTAGTTCCTAAAAGGCTTAACAAATTAAGTGTTATGCAAGGAATATTCCTGGAAAGAAGAAATATATCAATTATAATTAAATAAAATCCTTCACCTTGTTAAATTTCTGAAAAAGGAATAAATTTTCATCACACATGGATATATTAGGCAAATATTCTCGCAAATAACTTGATGATAGTTATTGATAAAATATATAGTGTGGTCTATATATAATGATCATAAATAATCAATGAGTAAACATAAAATTTTGAAATTGGAATTTATTTGAACATAAAACAAAATATTTTTGAAAGAAAATAATCATTATTAAAGAAAAGAAAATCATTATTAAAGCATGAAAAGCATTATTAAAGCATAAAGAATCATTATTAAAGCATAAAGAATCATTATTAAAGCATAAAGAATCATTATTAAAGCATGAAGAATCATTTTTATATATTTATAAAAAACCAAAAAAAATGCAAAAATATTTACATTGGTAAAAAAAGTGTTTCTTACAGATTTTTTTTTTTTTCGTAAATATTTCCATACGCAAGATTCATATCTTCAAACAACATTTTCTATGATACATTGATATATGTGTTTTTTATTTTTAGAACCATAACAATTTATTTTGGAGCATATATCGTTTATTCTAAAGAAAAATCAATTTAACTTTGGTTCCATGGTAGAAATCTATGATAATAATTTATTTGCTCAATTTTGTTTTCTTACATGAATGCAAATACAAATTGCATGCCTTGCATTCTACTTTAAAGGAATGGGCAAACTATTTCACGGACATTTGCAGTGCTAAATTAGAGTTAAAACATCATTCATTAGATATTTGTTTCGCATTACAAAACTAAAGATAATCATGGATAAGTCGCCATAATACTGTGTCCAAAAAGTAAGACCAATTTTTCAATTTTAAATTCCCGGGGCTTAAGGAATTTCATTTTTTTTTCTTTTTGGGTTGCTGGTACTGTCCTTATTATATGTAGGAAATATGATGTCATAATATCCCTTAGTGTTTTAGTTACGCTTGGCTTTATGAGATGCTAAAACTGATTCCGACGATTTTTGAAATGACTGAATTAGTTGGTTAAATCTTAAATCTTGTTTGCGGAAACGTAAAAATGTTTCAAAAGGCATTCTGTGAGCATTCCTATGTCGGAAAAAAATATTTAGAAGAGGTACAAACAGTTCAAAGAAGGCAGAGACGAAGAGACTTCTGGTCGACCATCAGCCTCAATTGACGAAGCTCACATAAAAAAAAATTAAAGATTTGCTGCTTGCAAACCGTCGATTTACAATTAGATACCTTGTTGATGATGTCGGAATTTCAAAAAGATCAGTCTCGATTGGTAACGAAAACACTGAATGCGCCAGTTCACAGTCATTGATTATTCGTGACTTTTGTGCCAAAAGTGAATCCCATTTAGTTCCACAACTACCGAAGTAACACCGGAGGACTTCTGGCTATTCACTAAACTCAAAAGACCACTCCAGGACAACCATTTTGAGCTGATTGAAAAGATTCAACGTGAATCACCGTGCGCTTTGAAGGCCATACCTTGCCGATGACTTTTTAGCATGCATTGAAGATGGGAAAAAAAGTTGGCAGAAGTGCATTGTATCCGAAGGGGATTACTTTGAAGGCCATGAAATAAATTTGGAAGTATAAATAAAGAGTTTTTGAAAAACAAAATAATTGGTCTTACTAGTACAGTTCAAAATATACCAACTTATTTTAGCAAAGTAACATAATTTCTACAAGTAATGATTAATATCAACTGACTATAGCATCAATTAATGGAATACAAGTACTGAAAGTTTCCAAATTGTTGATCAAAATGATAAAAACCATAAACGTTTTGTTCATGCTAATCACCTATCACCACAAAACACTAATTACTTAAATAAGTATTTAATGTAAGAATTACTTTTATATAAACATCACATATGTCAATAGCTGATAGAAAAAAACAACAAAGTTTTTTCAGCTAAATGATTGATCACTGTTGTCCTGTTGTTTAAAATGTTATTAGGATTTCGTCTGTTAGTTCCTTGATGAAAAAGATACAAACTATTTGTAATGATTACATTAGTAACATATACTATAAGATGTGTTCATTTCATTGAAGAATTTTTGTTTATTGGTAAATCGCTAACCAAAAAGATGTTCTTTTGCACAATTGAGACAAAATCATCTCATACGATTAACTAAAATATGTCACTGATATGAGAGAAAATTATAATGACATTAAAATTATTTTAGTCCAAGTGGAATCTTAATATCTAGATTCATAAGTTTAAATTTTTTATGGCATTTATGTGGTTTTGATGTGAAACTTCAATGTAATCGCTATGCCTTTCGCTTAAAAATTATTTGGATTACCAAACTTTTATTGTTTAAGATATTTTTTGTCTATCATCTATTCGAGTATGATAGCAAGCTTTGTAAAAGGCATTTCAGAATATAGACATGGCATTTACATAAATTTCTTACATCTAGAGAAAAAATTCCCTTTTATTTATCACATCAAATAAGATTTAATGAGAATATATGTTAAAAACATGAACTGGAGTGGGAAATGTTTTTATTTAAAGAGAAATTACGCAAACTTGTGAAATATTTAAGAAACTTACCAGGACCAAGAAAATAAAAAAGGAATCTTAAAAAATATTAAAATAAATAATTTAATTGATAAGTGAAATACGAAATTTTTAGAAGAAGGTGAATGGCAGAAATACTGGCACATTGCTTTATAAAATATTGATAAGAAAAAGGTAAACTCCAATTATCATAGAGAAAAAATTTTTGGATTTTAAAATTCAACAGCAAACTTTTTGGATAGATAAAAATAATGTTTCATAGCGTTTCTTGGGTGTAAATGTGGATAATGTATTAATAATGTAATATAATACGCATAATGCAATGTGAATAATATATTAACAATGTAATGTTTATAATGCAATATGAGTAATGTATTAAAAATGTATTGTACCTGTGGTCTGAATGGCCGAGTGCCTGGCATTCTGGATGTCGGTGAGACAGGTTTCGGGTTCGAGTCCCAGCTGTGTCATGGATACTTGTAGTGGTTCGGAATCCACTTTAAACCTAGGTCCCAGTCTGATATGATCGTAGAGCGTTGTCTTGAGGTATCGTCAGTCTTCAGCCTGTTGAATCTGCCTATTGTTTTTAGTTTCTTTTTTATTGAATCTGCATATTACCTTTACTAGCCTCGTCGCCTGCTATGGGGTCTTCTGGATCTGGTATAATCTTTCCTGCACCAGGGGTATTAGTAACAACAACATAATGTAAAATAATGCTTATAATGTAATATGAATAATGCATGTAGTAACGTAAATATTTGGTAATCTGGAAAATTATATGTGACAGAAAAGCATGATTCATTTTTAAAATTTTGCTTGAAAATGACTGTGTAGTTTAGTTTAAGATTTTGCAACAAAATATTCTTTTTTTTAGAACTGCTGAAGTATTGCAGTTGTGATTTCGGACGGACAATATTGTGTTTATAAATAATATATGTGTTTGATTGAAAATATTGCATTATAAATATTTACATTAAATTATAAATATTTGCCAAATTCAAACGTACTGTAACAGATATTTTTACTAACCACAAAATGATCATTAATTATTAATTTTCTTGTATTAAAAAGCAGATTATAATGTTAAACTCCTTAATTTTTAAATTAAAATAAATTAAGTTAACAAACAAAAATTGCTGATTATTTTAAAATTTTAATAAAATATATATGATTTAAATCAAATAAAATGTTTTCTTATTGATTTTAAAGAGAATTTTTTCAAAATTATTTTAGTGATTAATATTCATCGCGATAATATATTGTGACAAAATATCGACAGACAGACAGTCGGAGACTTGAAATGTTACATTATAAATATTTGTCCTATTCAAAAGTATAGTAATAGATATTTCACTAACCACAGAATTATTATTAATTAACAATTTTCTTAAATAATATTAGAAAGCTGATTATATTATAATTATTAAGTTTAAAATTGAATTAACAAACAAGGGTTTTTGATTATATTAAAAAATTAATATAATACACAATTTATTTCAAATAAAATGTTTCCTTATTGGTTTTAATGAGAAATCTTTCAAAAATGCTTTAATGATTAATAAGCATCGAAATTAGATATTGTAACAAAACAGACAGACAATATTGTGTTTATAAATATTATATTTATTCTTCGGAAATAGCATTATTTAGCAATATTTACTTTAAATTATAAATATTTGTCAAATTCAAATGTACAGTAATAGATATTTTACTAACACAAAATGATTATTAATTAATAATTTTCTTAAATAATATTAGAAAACTGATTATAATAACAAACTTGTGTTGTTGTTGTTTGTTGTTTCTTATCCCACTTGGCTGGCCAAGCCCACGAGCCCATATGGACTCATGATTGAAGGGGAAGGAAGCAGCTTCTGTTGTGATGGAGCACCCGTAGGTAGAAGCCTGACTTTTGCTCCGTGACGCTCTTACAGTCATAGAAGACCGGGACCTACGGCTTAAAGTGGATTCCGAACCACTACAAACATCCATGGCACCGCCCGTTAAATTTAAAAATAAAATAAATTGAATAATGAACAAAAGTTTTTGATTTTTTTAAAGTAATAAATTACATTATTTAAATAAAATAAAATATGTCCATATTGATTTTAATGAGATATCTTTGAAAATTGCTTTAATGATTAATAAGCATTGAGATAATATATTGTGAGAAAATATCGACGGACAATATCATATTGTGTTTATAAATAATATATTTTATTATTTGGAAATATTAAATTACAGATATTTACATTACATTATAAATATTAATAAACTTATTATAGCAATAATAAACGTGTCATTATTATTTTAATCATCTTTCTAATATTATTCAATAAAATTATTAATTAATAATCATTCTATGGTTAGTATATATATATATATATATATATATTTAGTAACATTTTTATTGTTTGGAAATATTGCATTATAAATATTTACATTATATTATGAATATTTGTCAAATTCAAATTTGATATATATTTAGTAATATATATATATATATCAAATTTGAATTTGACAAATATTTATATTATAATGTAAATATTTATAATATAATATTTCCAAACAATAAAAATTATTTTAAATAAGTAAATATTGTCTGTCGATATATTCTCACAATATATTATCTCGATGCATATTAATTATTAAATTAGTTTTGAAAGATTTGTCGTTAAAACCAATAAGGAAATATTTTATTAGAAGTAAATAGTGTGTTATTTAATTTAAAAAAAGTCAAAAACTCTTATTTGTTAACTCAAATTATTAAGTTTTAAATTAAAATAAATTGAGTTAGCATACAAAAGTTTTTGATTTTTTTAAAATTAATATAACACACTATTGACGTCAAATAAAGTAATTCCTTATTCATTTTAATGATAAATCTTTCAAAATTGCTTTAATGATTAATATGCTACGAAAGTAATTTATTGTGACAATATATCGACAGATAAAAATATATTGTGTTTATAAATAATATATTTTATTGTTTTGAAATATTTGACACATATTTACATTAAATATATGTTACATTGCTTAATATTTGGATTACGTTATAAACATTTGAAAAATTCAAATGTGCAGTAATATACATTATACTATCCACTAAATGGTTATTAATTAATAATTTTCTAAAATAATATTAGAAAACTGACTATGATAATAAACTTATTAAATTTTAAAGTAAAATAAATTAAGTCAACAAACAAAGTTTCTGATTTTTTAAAAATTAATATAATGCACTATTTACATCAAATAAAATATTTTCACATTGATTTTAATGAGAATTTTTGTCAAAATTACTTTAATGATTAATATTCATCGTGATAATACACTCAAGAGCCAAAACATTATGACCACCTGTCAATAACGAGTTGGACCACCTTTGGCGTGCAATACAGCTTCAACCCGCCTTGGCATGGATTAATACCACCACTTAATACCAGTTAAATACCACTTCCACCTGATCACGTGCCTTCCACGTCATTCAGGCGAGTTCATTGCAAAATGTAGGGGTGGTCATAATGTTTTGGCTCTTGAGTGTATATTGTGACAAAATATCGGCATACAGACAGTCGGAGCCTGGAAATGTTACATTAGAAATATTTACATTACATTATAAATATTTGTCTTATTCAAAAGTATAGTAATAGATATTTCACTAGCCACAGAATGATTATTAATTAACAATTTTCTTAAATAATATTAGAAAGCTGATTATATTATAATTATTAGGTTTCAAACTGAAATAAATTGAATTGACAAACAAGAGTTTTTTAATTATTTAAAAATTAATATAATACACAATTTATTTCAAATAAAGTAATTCTTTATTGATTTTAATGAGAAATCTTTCAAAAATGCTTTAATGATTAATAAGCATCGAAATATTATATTGTGACAGTATATCGAGAGACAATGATACTATATACTAGTACATTGTATTTATAAATAATATATTTTATTATTTGGAAATAATACATTAGAACTATTTACATTAAATTATAAATATCTGTCTAATTCAACTGTACAGTAATATATCTTGTACTAACCACAAAATGATTATTAATTAAACATTTTCTTAAATAATATTGGAAAGCTGATTGTACGTAAAATTAAATTATTAATCTGAAAGCCGATTATATGCAAAATTAAACTATTATTCTGAAAGCCGATTATGTATAAAATTAAATTATTAATCTGAAAGCCGATTATATGCAAAATTAAACTATTATTCTGAAAGCCGATTATGTATAAAATTTAATTATTAATCTGAAAGCCGATTATATGCAAAATTAAACTATTATTCTGAAAGCTGATTATGTATAAAATTAAATTATTAATCTGAAAGCCGATTATATGCAAAATTAAACTATTATTCTGAAAGCCGATTATATATAAAATTAAATTATTAATCTGAAAGCCGATTATATACAAAATTAAACTATTATTCTGAAAGCCGATTATATATAAAATTAAATTATTAATCTGAAAGCCGATTATTTTAAAATTTAAAGAGTTTAATAAACTCTTTAAAATTAAATTTAAAAACTGAATTTTAAAATAAAATAAATTGAATTAACAAACAAAAGTTTTGGATTTTTTTCAAAATTAATAAATTACATTATTTAAATCAAACAAAATATTTTCCTTATTGATTTTAATGAGAAATCTTTCAAAATTGCTTTAATGATTAATCTGCATCGAAATATTTATAAATATTTTCTGTTTATTCGTCCTGTACCATCTATCACAAACACTCAATACTCGAACAAACTTTTCCATCCCGTTGCAGTCCACATGTCAAAAGTTCTCCATCGAGTAACGATTACGATGACAAACGATGAGCCGTTTTTCCGCCAGGGGGCAGAGCTACATCCTCGGAGTGGTGTGAGAAAGACCCACCAACTACGAGTTCCAACTCAGAGGAGCGGGATTCATCTTCGCGGAATGTTGACTGTCCTGCGATCAACCGGTGAAGTTGAGAGCGCGTGTTGATCAAAGTTTCTCCGACTTTTTGAATTTTTGCTAAAGCAAGTGAAAGAAAGTTGTGATGGGTTTGTGCGTTCAAGTGTTGTTTGTTGTGTGTTTCATTGGTGTTTCTGGTGAGTATTGTTTTGTTTAATTAAAACTTTTTGATAAAAATTTATTACGATTTGTAACAAGCGTAAAAGATATAATTTTATTGTTTGTATCAAAGAGAAAACCTAGAAAAGAGATTAATAAATTACAAAAATTAATTTAAAATATAATGTGAATATATAAATTGTTCTTAAAATGTTTAGTAATTTAAATTTTTTATAATACATTTCGTATTGAACTCAAATAATAGTTTAAGGATTTTAAAATGGTTTAAAAATTAAGGATTATAAAACTTAAATTATGTAATAGACCAAGTGTAATTTATTTATAATTTGTTGCTAAACTTTTTTTTTATTTGTATATACAAATGAACTGTATAAAACATTACTTTTAAGTGAAAAAGTATAATTTATTAATTATAAGAAATAGTTTGAAAATTATTATTTTTTATCGTAAGTAACACAATAAAAGTAAAGAAAAAAAACTATTAGTAATTTAATAAAATTGGATATTTAAATTTAGTCACTTAATAATTAAAAAATTAATTGAAAATTTTAATTGCCTTATGATGCAATGCTGTAAGTTCATTGTAAGTTGAAGGTTTTTAATTTAGTTTTAGGTGACAATTTTTATATTTTTATTAATTATATTTATATTGCATTTGACAACTAAATGTACGTCAGTTTACATAAATGTTTATAAATTAAATATATTTAAATGCATACTTAATTATTAACCATAACGCAATGTATAAAATGAACAAAAAATATAAATAGGTATTTCCTTTACAACGATATATTAGTAATAAATTTATAAGTTTATTTATGCATCATTTGAAGAAAATCTCTATATAAAAGGTACAATAAAATTTATGTAAATGTAATAAAATGTATATAGATGCAAAATAGATAAGTAATATTATGAAATTACTCATCTTCACATTTACCTTTTATTTATTTAAACAACAAAATAAATAACAATTCAGTTCTGCTCAATTTTTTTATTCAGAATTTAATGACCTTCTTTATAATTTGTGTTTTTCAAAAGCGATTATTTTGATTTTAAATTATAATTTTGCCATTTCATAATTTTATACGCCAATCAGTTCCGTAACGAATTTTTAATGAAGAAACCTTAATCATTGAAATAATCATTAAAACCTTCATCGCTAAAATCATTTTTTGAGTGTAATTGCTTCGCCGGAACGAACTGAAACTTATTATTTTCCTAAATTTATTACGCCCCATAAAAATTTCGCTATGTTAACTCACAATTTAAAAATGATAGTTTTTTTATAAATTTTGTGTTAAATAAAATTTAACTCTTCAATAAAATTCAACCCTCAATAAAATTTAACCCTCAATAAAATTTAATCCTCAATAAAATTTAACCAAACATTTCAAATTACAGTTTGAAAGGTACAAAAAACACATTTTATGTAAGCATAAAATAATAATAGCATTAATGTAAGCATAAATAAATAAAGAAATTCCTATTTATGATGTTTAATAAAAACACATTGTTTTATCGAACACCGGAATTTTTAAAGATATAATTCCTTACCAAAAAATAGAGCAGAATCAGCGTTATTCAGAGAACCTGTTACACTGCTTCAACATTTTGCTTTTTCAGCTTGGCCGGCTCAGAAAGACAAAAACCCAAATAGTCCGATTCGTGGCCAAAGAGAAGACTTTCCGCCCTATGAACTTATGGTGTTCATCCTCTGCATATACACTTTGAATTTCGGTTCGAATTGGTTTGTCGGGTTTTGAACGCAGTTCCTCTAGTTCGAAAATCAAGCGCAGTATTCATCGAATTGTCCCGGCCTTTAAAGCATGTAGAAAAACACTTTAAATAAGGAACATAGAAAATCTTGTTTATAATATAGAAATAAGACAGTACATGTAAAAATTATTTAAATGTATGTAAAAGTGATGAAAATGCGCATAAAAATTGATTACAAATTTTAACGGGCATTTTGAATTGAAGTACACAATGTAACATGATATAAACTTAAAATTATTTAACGAAAAAAGAGAAAAGAAAAACACTTTCGGTAAGATAATATTTTTAACAGGTTTAAAAATATTAAATTAATAATAAAATAATAATAATATAAACTTAAAATTATTTAACGAAAAAAAAAAGCTTTTCGTAAGCTGATATTTTTAACAAGTTTATTAAAATCGTAACAAAGCTATGAAGGTAAAACCTGAATTTTTTTCCTACAGATTTAACGAGTTAAAGCTGCAAATACTTACATTAAGCTATACATATAAATGCTTTGCCTTTAATAAAAGTGTAATTTAACGAGTTATATTTTATAAAAAATATATATAACTAATAAAACAATTTTTTGTGTTCTTTATAAAATAATTTCATTTTTGATTGTATGAAGTATAACGTTAAATTATTTCATTCGAATTTAAGATGTAAAGTGTTCGATAATATTTACAACTAATATTAGTTAATTTTTAATTTATTTCATGATACATAATTAATTTGAGTTGAAAAAGCATCGTAATATAAAATAAACTTCGGTATCAATTTCTTCCAATATTCATCTTTATTAAAAAAGTAAAAATCAATTTTTTTCTCTATTCTTAATCAGAGTACTCTGCTATTTTCGTACTGTACTCCTAATATTTTTTATTAATTTTCATATTAAATAAAGTTGATATTAAAGTAAGATGAATAATGGTTGTGAATATTGCAATATTCTGGAAATGTACTCTCAAATATTTTTAGCTGGAAGGGCACTACATAGTCTTGGGTAGGAGGTGAGATATTGAGTTAAGGGAAATAAAGTATTATGGAATTTATTTCATTCACAGAAATGTGGCTTTAGTTAAGTAAATTACAAAAATGCAATCGATACAAAATTTTTAACACATTTTTTTTTATTTCATTTTGATTATTAACTTTGATTTACATCCTAATATTTCTGTCTAGCACACGAGATAAATATTTCAGCAATATCAATAATATGTAAAAAAAAAAAATATCAATATAATATTTTGGATTTTATCAGTTTTTAAAATTTTCTATATTAATCTTGGTATATTACATCTCTACCGAAAACAAATTTTGATATCTAATCAGACCAAAAATATATATATTTAGAAATCCGTGAAACCCAGACGAGAGTAAATATGTGATAAACTTTAAGTTGTTTGGCGCTAACAGAGAAAAGAGCTCGACTACGAAATTATTTTTTTTTATGACAGAGAAATATGCTTACTATACGACTTACATTAAGTAAAAATAAAAAAAATGAATAATGTAAACTACAACGTATTATATATTTAATTTTTTTTATTAGAGGACACATCAAATTATTTAGAAATAGAAAATTTCTTAAAAATTAACGGAAAATATATGAGATATAATTATTTGCTATACATTTTGAGGGAACTTCAAAAACTGTATTAAAATTTGCATTTATAACATTCCAAAAATAACACCAAACTTAAACACCATATGTATTAACAATTGAAAAAATTTGATAAAGTTAGTTTTTTTAAAAACAAGAATTTTATTAATGTTTATAGATATTTAATTTGAATAAAAAAATTTTTTAATAATAATATTAATAATAAATAAACCAAATTTTCAAAAAAAAAAAAAAAAAAAAAAAAAATTAATTTTCCTTAAATAACTAAAACTCACAGTAACGAATTACATACCCTAAAAACAAAGTTTCAAATTAAAATAAATATAATTATATTCAAACGATTGCTTCCATTATTGATTATTACTACTGAAAAAGATTTACATGTTGTTTTTATTACTGAAATGAAAATATAATTAAAATAATAAACTCCTATTTATGTGTATAATTAAAAATAAATAACTTTCATATATTTATATATTAAATTAATATATTGCTTTATATTAATAATTTAATATATAAATAAATTATATATATATATATTAATATATAGCAAAGTATTCCTTATTACAAAGAATAAGAAATATTTTACCATGAGAATTTGGCACTAATAATAATATCATATTTTTCAATTACTAATGGAAATGCAATTATCATTACATCTATTTGATATTTTCTATATATTTATTATATATATTTTTCTCCAATATTTTTCATTAAAGAATAACAAATATAATTTACATATTTCTCATCTTCTACTATTCAGTTGTATTCTTTAAGCTTCTAATATATATGTATTTAATATTTCTTTAATGAACCTATAATAAACAATCCCCCACACTCAATATTCACGAAGAAAAAATTCAATATCTAACAATACTAATTAGTAGAATATGCTATAAATAATTTAATTTAATGTATACAATATGGTTTCGCATGTGATTTTAAAGTAGGAGCATTACGGAGCTCAAATACAAGTTATATTTTAACTAATATAGCTTTATAAATATTTTATATCAATAATATACTGGAATGGAAAATATTATTCAAGGAATATAAAAAATTTGAACAATTTGTATCAATCATTAACTTTTAATTGAAAATTTGTTTCTCCTTTCAAAATTCTAATTCCTCATTTTAAAAAAATACTGCTTACTTTCTAATTCCCTGTTTACATTGAAATTTAAACTGCATTAAAATATTTTTATGTTGGAATATTTACGAAAAACATGTTTTCAAAAATTTTATTAGCAGATAATAAATAGAATTCAAATTTTATATACGTTGTTTATTAATAAAATAATTAATTTCTATTTTAGTGCTTTGAAATTTTATAGATATTTTCAGATTTATTTCTATAATTGTAATGGAAAGAACGTCATAATTTTTTTTAAATTCTCTTAACTAACATGTAGAAAAATTCACAAAATTTATCTTAATTTTTTATCTCAATATCAGTACAAAAAAAATTATTTCATTTCAATATATCCTTTATCATATCTTTTTCTTTTAGATACTTGAAAGAACAGATTTAAAAAATTAAGTTTTTATTTGAAGAAATACTCTTTCTAAATTACTTATCAGCTTAAATGTTAGTTGTAAAAAGTTTGTAAAATAATGCCAGACCAATCGAATTTTATTTAATTATAAATTATATGAATAAGTTGTAGTTTGTGTATATATATATGTTCATATAAAAAACCTAGGATAGATTGACTTTATAACATTCCTTTTAAATGATCGTTTTATTATATTTTTAAATCATCTCTTGTTTATTTTTGTACATTTTCAATTAAAATCTATTTAATTCTTTTATAATATAACATTCAGTAATCCTTTTCAACAAATATTCTTTCATTATAATTTTCAATTGCATCTAGTTAAAATATTTCTGATCAAGCTGAGGTAACCAAAATAATCAATATTAAATTACCAAAAATGAAAGATAAGTATAACTTAATAAAATCTTACTAAATAAAAAAATTACAGATTTTTATTAACGAAAAAAATATACAAATGAAAATTGTACTAAATATTTAAAAATCATTAGTTGATGATTGATAAGGTGTAGTTAAGTAACTCGTAAACTCTCTATAACGACACAAGTAAACACTCTTTGACATTAGAATACACTCTCACTCAAATGCAACATTTACTAGTAAACTATGTTTGAATCAGCAACTAGATCTTTAGAAACATATTTTAAAACGAATGCATTAATTAGATTAATTCTTTTGCATTATTTCTTAAATAATATAAATTTTGGAATATTTTAAACTCTCATTTACTTCAGCATTCTTTGAACAACTAAAGCATCAATTCTGGTAGCAACTAATAATCCTGTTATTATCCCTGTATATCATTAAAATGAAAAACCTTAAAAATTAACATGTAAATTAAAATATTTCTAATCTTATTATCCTTAAATATAATAATTCCTCTTGCTTTTTAGTTTCTTCATTATTGATACTTTCTGTAAGCAGGAGGGCACAGGAAATATCATTTGCAGCTTCAAAGAAATTGATGGAATTTGTATTAAAAAAAAATAATGATTAATATCCCCTCTATTTATTAGGATGAAATATAAAATTATTTTTGAGATATCATTTTTATGCTAGCGTTCAAAAGTTGTGGAAAGTTTTCAGAAAGCTACGAAAATAGTTTCATATTAATCATGGATCATCTTCCGATTCAACTTGTGTTTTAAATATTCAAAATTAGCTTAAAATCATGTAAACTTTAAATTCAAAATGACTTTTTTAATCTAAATTGTTTTCATCCCACTAGATTTAAATAGTTGAAAGAATAACATCACTTAACAGGACTATGGTTTGTATATAAATAATAAAAAAATAATTAGTTCTTCTTAAAAAATATGAAATATATTTAACATCATTTTAATTCTTACCCAGGCTATTTGGATGACCATGGCATCATTTAATTTTTGTCTATTCTTTTTTCACATTTATCTTATTAGTAAGCTAGAATTTGTTCCATCCAGTCGTAATTCTTTTAAAAAATTCATAATTGTTCATTGTGCGATATGCGTAACTTTTCAAATGTTCTGGTACAATATCATCTACAATCGTCTAAATTAATTTGCAAAACCCCCACAGTCGTCTAAAGTAATTTGAAAAACACCTACAGTCGTGTAAATGAATTTGCAAAACACCTAATTCATCTAAATGAATTTACAAACAATTACATTCTTCTAAATGAATTTATAAACACACCTAGATTCGTCTAAATGAATGTACAAAAATAGTTGTTTCTGTACTTACGAGAAAGTGCTAATGTGTTATCTCTATTGCATAAAAGATCTCGCATACAAATAACAGTTATTGTTTCAAGACTCTAAATTTTATTACAAATTTGCTTTGAGTAATAAAAATAGTTGGAACAATAGTTAATCAACTTTCAGCCACAAAAATAAAAAAATATTAAATTACTCTCTGTCTCATATACCTTTCTTGAAGGAGGCTCAAATATCATTAAAATAATGCAAATTATGTTTGTTAAATCTTTTTTATGTTTATAAATTCTAAAATGATTCACAATAATATCTTTTTACTGAAAATCCTCCCAAATATTAAGTATATAAGAAAATAAATATTAAAGGCATGCAAGTATTACTCTATATTTGGGGAAAAAGCATAAATGTTACTTTAGAACGTAAAGAAAATTGTCAATGAAAATGATTTATAAATAGAAGTTTTAGGAATACAAATATTTGTTGCTGAAAGTTCGGTATATCATGTATAATCTTCAATAGATAGTATGCATATTGGTAATAGATTTTAAATGCATGATTGGAAAAATTGGAAAAGATTAAATGCTGATAAAGAAATCGGCCAAGGAATTGTAAGAGCCATTTGTTTTTGTAGTCGTAGTGTAATTGTTTTTCTGAAGTTTATTTTTTCTGAAATGAAATAATTGGTGAGCCATGAGAACTTAAAAATAAAAATATGATTATAAGAATAAAAAAAATAGTATTAAAAAATTAATTTAATACAAAATTCATATAATTCCATTAAATCGCAACTTACCTTGGATTAATTACACGGTTTCGATTATAAGGTTGGTCAAATGCACCTTTTTACAACTACAACAATTCATATATTTTATATCAATTTAATAAAACATAAGCAAATGTATTCGTTTGTTGAATTTAGTGCTAGCTATTATTATAAGTATAAAAGTTAAAATACAAACTATAAGACCAGTGCTGATAATTAGAATTTTGCAATTTGGTCTCTTCTATGTTTTTCCAAATTTTTTTGTAATATTGAGAAGGAAAAAAAATAAAAAATCACTGAAATATGAAATGTACATCATTATCGGCTAATTTTGTAAACTTCGAGACCAAAGTAGAACCCGAAGACTTTATTGATTTATCTATATTTTGCACTGTTATTCTTGTATATTCTGTGAAATATTTTACACTAGACGAAATAGAAAATCGAATGTATACATTAAAGATTGTTATTATTATTATTATTATATATGCTTGAAATTATAACTTTCAGTAAAAAATCCTAATTATACCCTTAAAACATTAGAATAAATATATATGTATTTGAAGAATATATGAATATATAAATCATGTTATATATATATATATATTAACATTATTTGCTTTTTCGATATTGATATTTTATTAAATCTTTTGGATAATATAATTTTTTTCAGCTAAGCAAATGTATGTGTATTATTTTCATAATACTATTTTTATAATAATTTTGAATCGGAATGTCTATACTTCTATTACGCAAGAAAATTAAATCAATTTTGAAACAAACATACAATATTTTTCATAACAAGAAACAATATTTTTTTTTAAAAATAATAAGTTTAAATTTGCTTACAATTCTAAATATATTCTAATTGGATGAATAAATAAAATTTTCAATCCTCTTGTTTATTTCGAAAACAATTTCAGATCAGGAAAAAAATAAGAGATCATTTCATCTTCAGAATATAAAACATAAAATAATCATAAGAAGTAATGCGCTCTAGCAAATAACAAATAACGTCTCAAGCACCAGACTTGCTAACAGGAATATCGTTTAGGTTATTATTTACGAGGCACCATAAATATCATCCGATGTTTCCTATTACGAATGAAAGTGACCGGAAACTAAAGTTGTAGAAGCCGCTGGGGGATATCTATAAATTAATATGCTTACCAAGTATTAATAAAGCAATTATTTACTAAACGTGATGTTTGTTATAATTCTGGAGAAGTTCCTTTTTTTTATAAATAATATAACATGATTTTTTACCGAATAATAAGGAAGTTTTTATGTAATGCAAACTAAAGACATCTTTTTATATGTGTCTTAAGTAGGAACATTTTAAGGAATGTCAGGAATTTTTTTAAGAAATGTCAGGAACTTTTTTAAGGAAGGACAGAAATTATTTTAAGGAATGACGTGGTTTTTTTTAAGAATATAACTTTCAATTTTATTTATTATATGCAATGCATTAATATTATATCATTTATAAAAAATATATAGCCAACGGCCGTACCATGCTGAATATACCGGTTCTCGTTTAGATCACGAAGTCAAGCATCATTGGGCGTGGTCAGTACTTGGGTGGGTGACCACCTGGGAACACCGCGTGCCGTTGGCAAATTTGGGACCTGAATGGCCGAGTGTCTAGCGCTCGGTGCCACAGGTTTCGGGTTCGAATCCCGGCGGTGCCATGGATGTTTGTAGTGGTTCGGAATCCACTTTAAGCTGTAGGTCGCAGTTTCCTATGACTGTAAGAGCGTCACGGAGCAAAAGTCAGGCTTCTACCTACGGGTGCTCCATCACAGCAGAAGCTGCTTCCTTCCCCTTCAATCATGAGCACGTATGGGCTCGTGGGCTTGGCCAGCCAAGTGGGATAAGAAACAACAACAACAACATAAAAAATATATTAAATGAAAATAATAATTTAATTAAAATTTGATATAGTTTTAAAAGAGTGGTCGGTAAATTATAAACAGAGATTAATGAATTCTTTTCTTTTCATTTATTTTCGCAATATCTATAAAAAAATGAAGGTGAATATTAAAGGGAATTACTTTTTGAAATTTATTTTAGTACAATCATGATGTTAACATAAAATTCTGGTCATTGTAGAACTCTTGTTTCTTTTTAACATTTGAATATTCTTTCAGGAATATTAATTATATATATAATTACAATATCTGTAAAAAAATCCAAATCAATCAAACATTAAAGTGAAATACTTTTTGAAAATTATTTCAATACAATCATGGTATTAACGTAAAATTCTGGTCATTGTAGAAGCTCTAGTATCTCTTTAACATTTCAATATTCCACCATAAATATTAATTAAATATAATTAAAAAACAAGAGAATATTGCAATACATGTTAATTGTTTCATTTTCAATTGGTACTGAAAATGCATAAAAGAAACTGCTGGTTTAATTACAAAAATGTTATTCATTTAATAAAAAATGTGAAAAAAATGTTTGTTTAATTAGAATTTCAAATTATTTGCAAAAATTTAACAAATATTTTTTTTTTATCTGTGGTATGTTTTTATTATTTGAATCATATTTACCCACAACTGGGAAGAATTAGTTTCCATTGATTTTATAATAATTTATCAGAAATTTGTCGAAAAAAATTTTGGAAGAAATTTTTCAGTAAATGTGAAGCCATATATAAATTTTTTAAAAGCAGAAACTATCAGCATAAGATTTGTTTCCCAAATATTTTTAAGAATAAGAGATATTCATGTAATTGACGTAGAATAGTCAGAATACGTTTTGAAAGAAAATCTGATATTTTTACACTATATCGTCCAGTTTTGAAGAAATTCATGTCTTACTCCTAATATTGCGGAACTAATTTGACCTATTAAAGCTCGTACCTTGATATTTTGAAGTTTTGTCCATCTGGTACTTCTTATTATGAATATTTTTATAATATTATTTAATTTTCTATATCTATCAATAATTTATGACATTTATCAATATTTTATTTTATAATATTAATCAATCATATCACTCTAATTTCGTTATAATGGGAAATACTGAATATTTTAACAGCAATTTTTATGTTAAGAAAAGTATTTGAGCATATCATTAAACCTTAAAAGGATATTAAATAACAATTTAGCTGAATTAAGAGAGACAGTGTGTGTGTGTGGGGGGTGGGAATTCCTCATATAATGGATTTAATCCGTCATGCTATAAAAGAAAAATACCAAATGAAAAAAACACAAATAAAGTAAAGTTTTAATAATTTTTTTTTTCATCCATTAGGTTAATTCTACTTACAGCATGCAATACGAAAAAATGGAGCAAAATATTAATCCCAAATAAATTATTTAACATATGTATATATAAAAAATAGTACTGTCGTTTTTTTAAACAAAATTCTCGCTGCATATACTTAAATTTCTATTTAATAAAAAAAAATTAAATTTTTTTATTTAATTTTCGGTGAATGATTATATAAGTATTATTGTCATTTAACGATAATTAATTTTGAAGTTATGCCTTTCAATAAATGTCGTAGCGAATCAGAAAAAAAGACAAGTGTTTTAATGCTTATAGAAGATGCTTGAAAAATTTGGTTATTTCATAAAAATGTTAACTTCCATTTAATATTAAAAATATATTTATTGTCACAGATTCAGGTTAAAAATAATATTCAATTATTTCTTGAGGTATTCCTGGTCAATTTTGCAATTTTTTGTTTTTTAACTTTAGAATTCTCAGCTATGAAAATTATTGAAATTGACTTTCATACAATGTTATAATAATATTAATTATGAATTTTGTTTTAGTATATTTGCATAAAATGTATTTACTTTTCAATACAGTTACATATAATTCATTTGTTGGCCTCATTATATTGATTTCAAACGTGTTTAGGATATATTTAAATTATTTCTAAAATGTATTCGCCTCTAATTAAAAAATTTCCCTTGATGATAGAATCAAACGCATTAGAAGATTTACCTTTTTTGTGTATTTCATGATAGAAGATTCTAGACAATAGTTAATAAGATATATATTAGAACAACATTAATACAACAACCAAAAAGTAAAAAAAAAAAAAAAATGAAGGAATTCAAATCTCTTATTCATCGTCATATAAACGGAAATTTACATTAAAAATATTATTTTAAGAATTTTATAATGTCTATCATATTGGTGTAATTTTACCACTATTGTTGCAAATTTTCATTTAATTTTGTTTAAATAGGTGAAAGACAGCAAAATGAAGGCAATTTTAGTGTAAACTTTGATGTAATTAAAAATATTTTACTTTTCATTAAGACAATTTAAAGTTTTTTGTATATATTTATTTTCTTTAGTCACACAGAAAACATTTAAAGAATAGACCATAGACCGATTAACTAACATCATTTTCCTGTCTTGTATCAGAATAACCACCAATTCACCTATTCAAAAATACATTTAAATCTCATATTTATGAATTTAGCGAGAATCATTCTAACGAAAGCTGCTGTCTTTATGAAATTTATTGTTATTATAAAGCAATTATTACCAATAAAATATAGGGATATTGTTTTGGTATAAGTATTTCAGTGATGTCTTGGGCCACTTAGTTTATTATTGGTTTACTATTTTCTTTTTTAATTTTTGTGCAAATTTTTATTTTTTTTTTTTTGGTATATTTAAATTTCTTTCTTTCAAGTTCTTTTTTATTAAATTTTTTTCATGTGCTTTTTTTATAAAATCGTTTGGAATTCTAGAGTTTTTTTTTTCCTTTTATTTAATCACTTTTTCTTTTTTTCTTAGTTTTGAACGACAAATTATGAACATAATTTATTGCTTGAATATGATTTATTTATACTTGTTTTTGCATTAAATTTTAAATTTTATGGGTAACCTCTATATCAGCCAGATTAAATTTTGTTTTTTTTGCTTCCATTTTTAATGGCAGTTATAATATATCATTATTAAAATGGCTGAATATTTTTAGAACAAAATAATTTGGAGTCGAACAATAGATTTAAATGTTATTTATATATGTGTAGTGTATACAATAATGACAAATTTTACATACTATGCATAGAATGCAGCAAATGACGAAAATAATTGGTTTTTCTTATGTTTAAAAAATTATAATAAATAATTTGAAATTTTTTATAATTTTAATGCTCTTAATGCTTTACAATGAATATTAATTATTTGTTGCAGTTGCAAGAAGTGAACGCAACCCTGTCGGACCACGGTTCACTGTCGAACCGCCAGGAAAAGTCCAGTTCTACAACTCCACTGGTGCCGTGGTGACATGTGCAGCAAGTGGCGTTCCTCTTCCCACCATGTCCTGGATTAGGCAGGATGGGACCCCTGTGCAGGAAATAGCGGAACTTCTGCAGATAAGACCCGATGCATCCCTCGTTTTCTCCCCGTTCAGACCGGAAGACTTCCGACAAGATATCCACTCTGCCACCTACAGATGCACGGCCTCCAACTCGGTCGGGATTATCGGAAGCAGGGACGTCAATATCCGGGCGGGTGAGTTCACAATTCTGTATCATCTTCAATAAGGCAGAATAGGGCTTGCAGTTTTCACATGAAAAGTTTGGGGGAAAAGTTTTTTAGTTTTTTTTTTCCTTAATCAAAATTTTGTTTCTAGTTTAAATATTTTAGGTCTGCAAAAAATGATCCCGACTTGTGGTTTTGCAAAAATTTCGTTATAATTTTCATATGTTAAAAAATATTTCATGCGATTTTGCCGTTCATTGCTGCGAATATATCCTGATTTAGCAACCAGTTAGATCAAGGATTATCAAGAATTGATTGTCCTTAAGAATTATCAAATTGTCCTTTCCAAAAATTTTTTAATATTTTTCAAATTTTTTTCGAATTGTCCTTAGGTATTTTGTTGTTTAAAAATTGTATTGTTATTGTTTGTTGTAAAACTTTGATGTCAATTTTAATCAGATTATAAATGACTAACGAGATTTATTTGCTTTTGGCAATTAAATGTAGGAACTAAAAAAAAATTAACGTTTATATTAATATTCATAATTGCCCGCTTTATCTTAAAAAGTTTTAGTCCTTATCACACATTAGTAGTAATGTATCATAATTAAATGTTTTTAAGAACTTTTTACGATACAACAAATTATTTAATAACAATAGAGCAACTTTTAAATTTAAATAAAATTTTTTAATTCTGAGAACATTATTAAACATAATTATCAGTATATTCATGTTAATGCTCATTGCTGCTGTTTTTTCCTAGTACATATACTTTCTACTACATATCTATTACGTTTAAATGAGCTCAAGGGGTTCGAAACTATTCGAGTGAGTTCACAATTCTGTATCATCTTGGTTGGATGAGACTATAACGCAGAACAGTGCTTGAATTTTTCACATGAAACGTTTGTGAAAAAAAATTTTTATTTTTTAAAATCAAAGTTTCGTTTCTAGTTTAAATATTTTAGATCTGGAAAAAATAACCCTACTTTTGGTTTTGCAAAAATTTCATAATAATTTTCATGTGTTAAAATTTTTTCATGTGGCTTGGTCATTTATTGCTGAGAATATATTTAACAATCAACCAGATCAAGTATTATCAACAGTTGATTTTCCTTAAGTATTTTCATTATAGATTTAATATATATAATTTTTTTAAAATTATATTTTTATTGTTTGTTGTAAAACTTTGAAACAATTCAAACAGATTTAATTTTTCTTAACTAAACAATTTCAACAGATTACAAATAACTCACCTAAATTATTTTCTTTCGAGAATTTACGTAATGACCCTTAAATGTAGTAACTAAAAAATGTAATCTTTTTATTAATATTCATAGTTGCTCGTCCTATCTTAAAAAGCACTAATCCCTATCCCAGATCAGTAGTAATGTATCATAATTGAATGTTTTAAGAACTTTTTGCAATCATCAGAAAATTTAAATAAACAATATTTAATTTTTAAACATTATTAAACATAATTATCAGTATATTCATGTTAATGCTCATTGCTGTAGTTTTTGCTAGTACATATTCCAGTACATACATTTCCTAGTACATATCTATTATGTTTCAATGAGCTCAAGGGGTTCGAAACTAGTCGGGTGAGTTAACAATTCGGTATCATCTTCATTGGATGAGACAATAAAGCAGAATGGTGCTTGAATTTTTCACATGAAAAGATTGAGAAAATTTTTTTTTTTTTTAAACTAAAGTTTTGCTTCTAGTTTAAATATTTTAAGGTCAGGAAAAAATTATCCCAATTTAGGATTTTGCAAATATTTCATAACTAATTTCATATGTAAAACAATCTTTCATGCGGTTTTGTAGCTTTCTGCTGTGAATATATCCTTATTTATCAGTCAGCTGGATCAAGGAACATCAACTTTTGATTGTACTTAAAAAATTTCATTAAAAATATTTAATTTCTTAAAATTATATTGTTATAATTTATTGTAAAACTTTGATGTCAATTTCAATCATGTTATAAATGACTACCTTGAATTATTTGCTTTTGTGAATTTCTGTAAGGACCATTAAATGTGGGAACTAAAAGAAATGTAATGTTTATATTTATATACATAATTTCCCGTCGTATCTTAAAAAGCTCTGGATCAGGAGTAATGATTCATAATTAAATGTTTTTAAGATTTTTTTTGCAATCACCAGAAAACTTAAATAAACATTATTTAATTTTTAAAACATTATTAAACATAATTAATAGTACATTTTATATTAATGCTCATTGCTGCTGTTTCTTCCTAGTACATATTCCAGTACATATACTTCTCAGTACATATTAATTATGTTTCACTGTGCTCAGGAGGTTCTCTTATTTAACAGATAACTCATATTTTCTAAACATGTTGTATGTTTATAGTTTCTAATCTTTACTAATCTATTTTAGAAATGAATTGGAAGAAATTAATATGAATTGCTGTGTTTTGATAATTTTGTAGGATTGTAAGATTTTTAAATAAATTTAAGACAGATTAAAGAAGTCATTTTGTTTATTTATATTTATTTTTTGAATTATATATAGATAAAATAAAAGACTGAGTCTTTTAATGAAATAGTGGTGTGTTAGACAATTTATATGGTCGAAAAATTCAATATATGCTATAAACTAAGAAATAAGCAGAAAATATAAGAGATATATACTTTGTATAAAATAAGATGGGTTTTGTGTTAAAAACTATAATTTTTAAGACACGTCTGCATGAAATCTAACAAATAACTTGTGGGACTAAACTAAAAAAAGTTCTTTTATTTTATATAAAATATATTTAATCATCTTCCACTAGGGGGCTTGAACATTTTATGTATTTTCGCTAAAGTGCTTGTTAACGAAGTTCTTTGTCTTTTATCTTATACGTGTAATGTTAAAAAATTGTTTTGTTACAAATTCCAACCTTTGACTATTTAATGATGTGTTTTTAATCTTCATATTTGTATATTATTAAATAGTATCATCATTACAAATCATAGCTATTATGCTTTGCAAAAAGGACGTGAACATCGAAACATAAGCATAAATTGCAGTAACAAATGAGACCTTTAATATAACGTTTTATGTATAGCATTTTTATTAATATTTCTTGATAAAAATGTTAAGAATTTTTTCTATCATAACAATATATAATTCATCTTATTAAAGTTTTAATTTGGGTACTTGTTCATTATAAATAAATTTAACAACTTGGAGGCTTTATTAAGCTATACTATCAATTGCAGCTTCAAAAATTTATCTAATGTTAAATCTATGTTAGTCTTCATGCCAACAATAGAGAGTTTTTGCACACCGTACGTTAGTTACCGTAGGACGTCAGTTAGCTTTTTCTCCCTAGCGCGCATGCTCATAGGAAACTGAGCATGCGCGCTAGGGAGAAAAAGCTAACGGACGTCCTACGGTAACTAACGTACGGTATGCAAAAACTCTCTAATAACCAAATAAATAACAGAGTGGAAGCAAAATAATTTTAATAACTTGTAAACTTAACAAACTTGTTTTACTCTGAACTCTCGTAGAATCAGTACCAATTTAAAAAAAAAAAAATTATCACTTGCATTATTGAATATTATCAAAATAAATTATACCTTGAGGTTTATTTTTTGTATTAGTTTAAAATGAAGTAATAATTAAATTTTCATTTTTTTTATCTTAACGAAAGACATTATTGTTACATTTTTGAAGGAAACCAAAAATAACAGTAACACACTAAATCCTGAAACTGGAATATACCAATTTCTATGCGATTAATATTGTTGCTTCGTAAATTAAAAAACTTCGTAAATCTGCTTCATTCATAATTAACAACTACTATTTTGAGTTAATGAATATTTTTATAACTTGAATACTGAATTTGTTTTAAATACTTATTTGTTTCCTTAAATTGAGTGCTGTATTTTGTAAATTTTTTATCAATGTGCCTGGAGTATTGAGTATCATCAAAACAAAAATTCACCTTGCGGCTAATTTTTCCGTATAACTCTTTTAAAAAAAATAATTTAAATTTTTATATCTTAACAAAAATTATAGTATTATTACATTTTTGAAGGAAATGAAAATAAAATAATAATACAAAAAATTTTAAAAACCAGAATATACTAACTGCTGTGTTTTTAATATAGTTGCTTCGTAAATCAAAAATCTTCGTAAATTTGGTTTACTCCCAATCAACAACTACTGTTTTAGGTTAATAAATATTTCAATAAATTAAGTGTTGTATTTGTTTTCAATTCTGAAAGTTAAAATAATATACAATTTAATAATTATAATTTTCTTATAATTAGATTAAATATCACTGACATTTTAATAATTTTTGTGATAGATAAAAGTATATCTTTAAATATAGTTCTAATAATCAATTATAATATTAAAATTTATATATTAACGTATTTAAAGAATTTATAAATATATTTCAGTGAAATATTTTTATATATAACTAGATGCGATGGTGTATAAAAAATTGAAATTTTCTTATTGCTTTTATTGTTATAATAATGGTTTTACTACATACTTGACAGGCTTGTATTCATTTTGCTTTACATCATTCTTCAATATATTGAACACTGGTAAGAAGCGGAATTCCATTTTTAATAATATCAATTTTTAAATGTGTCCCATAATTCCATTCATGAAATAAAGAATCAATCATGCATTTTCCCAATGAAGCTGCTTTGATATGATTATCATCTGGAAATTAAGCTATTACAATTTAATTCATACAACCACTGCTTCACCCCACAATGATTAAATCATTATTTGCGACCAAGTTTAATGTCCGCATTATCAATAACCTAATGCAATATTAACACCCAAACGTCGGCACATTGGTCCCGCGGCACTGTTTCGCAGATTCCATCATCACATTATGCCATGTCGAGCAGAACAAGAACCCTTTCATTAAACTTATATTGATTAATGATCATCTCTAATAGTGAAACATATACGTCGTCATATATATAAGATGCTTCCTTTTATCTAATATACTTCCATGCAACCATCGATCAAATCATATCAGCTGTCCACTAGTAATGATATCTAGGAGTGATGTCAATAGAGCAGATAATATTAAGTCGCAAACTTATTGGACGTCACAGTATGGGTTAATAGTAATATTTTTTCTGCATGATTGCATCCGATAGCAAGACTAAAATCTATAAATCAAGAATATATATGTGTGTTCCTTTGCTTGTTGCGTTATCGGGGGAATTAATATTATGTGATGGATAACTCGTGATATAACGATACAAGATGCAATAGAAATCAATCTTTGAACAGGGCATACATTGTCTTGATCTTTATTTATTGAGATTAAATGTAAAAAATTCTGATTAGTTTTTGCAATTGTATCAAACACTTACAGAATAACACATTTTTAATATTACTCTTCGATTTTATTAGAGAAATCTACAAGACAGTAGATTGTTATGACAACAAAATGAAATTTGCTTGGTACTTTCCAAGAATCATATTTTAATGACTCGTTAAAATGAGTTATGAAACAATTGAGCCTGAATGGCTGGTATCTAGCGCCCTAGCGCTCGCTGCCACAGGTTTCGGGTTCAAGTTTCAGCGTGGTCATGAATGTCTGTAGTGGTCCTCAATCCACTTTAGCCGTAAGTTCTGTAATCTCATATGACTGTAAAAGTCTCACGGAGCCAAGTCAGACTTCTACCTACTGGTGCTTTATACAATAGAACCTGTCCCCTTTCCTTCCATCTATGAGTAGATTGCTCATGGTATATCCATCCCGCACAGTAGGACACTGAGGATTAGTCACAACACACACACAACATGAAACAACGGCCTGAAAATTCTGTTTACTATATTAAAAATGTTTTTTTTCAATATTTTCTAAGAAAATTCATAAAATATATTATGATACTTTCACATAATGTTATTACAATTCGTATCTTATCCAACACTCAAATACCAATTACAAAAAAAAATGAGTTCAGTATAAATAAATTTTTTACTACTTTTACCATTTTTTTTAAATTTCATAATTTAAACCACGCTTAAATTATTAAGTTTGATATTAAAAATATCAATGAAAGTCTTATGTTTCTGTATTCAAAAGCATTATACTTTTTGCCTAAAAATATGACTTACCTTATGAGAATAAATTCTTACAATGAGACAGCGCATGCGTATTAAAGCGTATATGCTCTTGTTTTGTATGACTTAAAATATTCTCAGTTATTTTGGTTTCTATATGTAAACATTAAGTCATTCTGGTTATTCTTAAAATTCTGTAATTAATAAATTATGCATATAAAAAGTAATATGGGATATTATATTATTATATTAATATTATGCTGAAATTTATATATAAATTACTAGAAATATAACTTGTAACAAATAAGTAAACATAATTTGTATAAAATTATAACAAAACACTCATCAAAAATTAGTTTCTTTTGATGGCGCTATTACAGAATTAAAAATAATGTAATGAAATAAATAATGTAGTGTATAATGATAATGATATAACCAATAATGAAGAAAATATTCAAATAATTGGTTTTCTAAATGGTTATAGTGTTTACAATCCATAAATTTTATAGTAATAACTCTAAGGTCATTCATAAAAATGCATTATAATATTAAAACATTAAAACAAAAATTTGAAGTGCCTATTATGCAAAATTAATATCACTCATTTAGGTGTCATATATTTATACACATTATCATTTTGTTCTTTAAAAAATGTGAACAATAGTTATAACCGATAAACATCGTTATACATAAATAAGTCTTTACTTTCTTTATAATCAACAAATATAGTCTTTACTTTACAATCAATAAATTGCATAGTAATAACTCTAAAGTCATTCTTAAAAATGCATTACATTATTAAAACACTAAAACAAAAATATGAAGTGTTTGTTATTGCAAAATTAATATCATTCATTTATGTGTAACATATTTATACGCATTATCATTTTGTCCTTTCAAAAATGTGAACAGCAGACAAAACGGATAAATAAAAAGAATTTACTCATGTCAGTATGAATTTTAAGGGATATTTAATGAATGTAATAGCTGTAAAATTATCATTAGTTCACATTTTTGGTAAAGAAAAGAGATCAGATTTAACTTTAAAGCTAAACGTCTCAGACAAAAACTTTTCAAAGCCATTAGCTACCACATAATCAATGAAAGTTACTTTTATATTTATTTTAAATTATTATAACGCTTCGAAGAAGTATAGTAATAATTCTAAAGTCATTCATAAAAGGCATTACACTATTAGGGCACTAAAACAAAAATATGAAGTGTTTGTTATGCAAAATTTATATCACTCATTTATGTGTCATATATGTATACATATTGTCATTTTATCCTTTCAAAAATGTGAACAGCAGACAAAACGGATAAATAAAAATAATTTACTCATGTCAGTATAAATTTTAAGGGATATTTAATGAATGTAATAGTTGTAAAATTATCATTAGATCACATTTTTGGTAAAGAAAAGAGATCAGATTTAACTTTAAAAGCTAAGCATCTGAGATAAAAAGCTCTCAAAGTCATTAGCTACCGCATAATCAATAAAAGTTACTTTTACCTTTACTTTAAATTATTAGAATACTCTAAAGCATCCGTTTATAACAAAAACTAATGATGCCGTTAGGTTGTTCAAAACAACAACAAGGATGAACATTATATTTATTCTCGCGTAACCCTGCTCCAGAATGCCTGCAGATATTGATTAATGACTTTATTTTATTTTTAGAGCAATTAATACCAAATTAGCGCAAAAAAATGCAGCGTTAAACTTTTGTAACGCGACACAATTAAGAAGCGCTGTAAGTGTAGCAATTAACGACTTACAACGAGCAATAAATTATGTCGAAACTCTTCATTAGAGAGCTAGCAAATGCGTCTTGAATATAATCCTCTTGCGCTTTTAAAACAAGAGGTAGTATTAAAATGGATTTGAGCATTGACGAGAAAGATAAATGATTTATCCGCGCGTTTTAGCACGCTATTTTTTTTGAACGATAAAACTAAGAGACTTAAATTGAGATCTTTATTATTTAATATTCATTGTTCTCATTAGAGCTTAATGAAGGTTTCGGTTATAGTTCATAAATTGTAATTATTTGCTCTGTCTTAAATTTTTTCGCTTTGTTCTAATTAAATCTATTTACTTTGACAACACCTATAGCGTACTTAGGTTATTAATGTTCTATGTGCTTAAGAATATTAATGGTGTAATATACATATATATATGCATATATAATATCCTATCTATTATGCTAAATGGAATTTTAGAAGAAAACTAAAATTTACCCATTGTTAAAAATTATTATTCTGAAAGCAAAATTTTAATTTAATAATAACTGAAATTGCCTATGCTAGTAATGTTGTTCTTCAATTTTTAATACATTCATTGATCTGAAAGATTTGTAGTCTATTTCACCGATCTAGACTTTAATGGTTGATTCGACCTATTGACATTCGCGAAAGTTACTCCATAACAAGAATTCTCATGCTTTATCAGAAACGGCCTGACCATAATGTTGGTTGGCATCAAGGTGAAAGTTTGTTTCTAAGTGTAGTTTGTTTCTACAGAGTGGCCATGCAATAAGTTTGGGTTCATCTGCGGATAAAACTATTGAATGAAATGAAACCAAATTCCGTACAAAGACTGCAGAAGGAATGCTGATAAGGATTCTGAAAAAGAATAGTAACAAAAGTCAACGAAAGAAGAGATTATCGCTTACATACTAGGAAATTTGCATTATGTAAGTATATTATGCAAATTTCCTATTGCATATGTAACATTAGACTCACTAATCTCGTTTAAAAACAGAAAACGTATTGATCAGTCAGCAATAGTTTGATTGACTGTCTATTTATGAATATTTGTCTTACCTTACTTGAGCGGAAATAAGCTATGACTGCGGTGTGCTGGAAAAAAAATTATAAAGATGAAAGTGTTTTCCTACAGGACATTTTTCTCCTGCAATTTGGCCATAAAATAAATTTGGGTACATCTGCATATGAAACTATTGAATTAATTGAATCCATATTCCATATAAAGACTTTAGAATGATTGATAATAGGAATTCTGAAAAATAATACTAACGGAAGTCACCGAAAGAAGAGGATTAGGAAATTTTCATCATCTAGGTAGATTACGTAAATTTACTATTGCGTTAGTAACATTAGCACCTCTCATCTTGGTTAGATAATGATCATCATTCGCTTGATTGACTGTTTATTTGTGAATTGACGTCTTACTTTACTTTGAGCGGAAATGAATTACGAGCCTATATTTTCCCAATGAATGGCTGTCTCTTTGCCAGAACTCCATCTCATGTGATATTCAGCTGTTTGCTGAATATTGCTTGCGTTCTTTAAATGCATTGTATATGTCGGTGGTATTATAAACCTATATTCCTTTAAAGAGAATATAAGACGTGCTATTACGAACAGTACATCTTATGTTCAGTTTTATTGTTTCCTCATCTTATACTGTCATTTTAACTGACAGTATATGCAGTGACAGTTGTAGAGAAAATCATTCATCGCAAGCAATATCTTGCAAGTATGAAAGGTCAGATGACTCCTAATATGAAAATTTATTTTATACCACACAGTACATTAAATGTTGTAATCGGTCCAGAGAAATTTAACGTTGTGTAATAAAAATTAATTTCTATGAGTTTCATACTACGTGTCATTCATTTCTGCATATGAATTTTATTGCTTGAGCTTTAATGAAAATTTGCATAATCCATTTTTCTTCTATCTATGACTCATTTTCGATGGCAGGCCAAATTCGCAAATTGGTGACTTTTGATACAATTTTTTTTACTTTTTGATGAAATTTATCGCCATGTATTGAACAAATCGATTTGTTGTATTGTTCATTTGTTTTATTTTCATATGCCTAAGAGGGAAAGCTATTTTATGATTTCTTTGTACTGTTAGTTTTTTTCACTTCTAGAAATGCCTTGGTTACAATAATAGTCTAGTAGATACAGAGTAGCTCTGAGTATGTAGGTTACTTTTCACAGATTCTTTTCTGCATTGTACATTTTGAAGAAATGTACCACCCGGAATGAGGCAGAAAAACAAACACAAAACATTAGTGTCTCTTTGCTGGATACGTTTGTCTCTCCCCTCGTATACATTTATATAGGTAAACGAAGAATTTCAACTGATAATCAGCTTTTAATGAACATTTGCATAATCCATTTTTCTTGTATCCAATGTATTTAAGGAATGGAGTGGAGTCAAAGTGGAGCATTAACCACTTTTGGATTTTTGGAAAACATTATGACAGTTGGATGTATTAATTACTAATATTATTATATAGTTTCTTTCTATGCATTCTATGATATTTATTAATAGTCTTAATTAATAGAAAAGTAAAAAGTGAATTACATTTCTAAAAAATAAATATGTTGTTGAAAAATCATTGATTTTATCTACAAATATAAACAGTTTATTTCTTTCTTTTAGATATCATGCCATCTATATGCATATGTAGTATTTTAGAAAATTCACCAAAGTTCTCATATTGAAAATTTCATCATTTTCTCAAAAAATATAAAGTTTCCAATGCAAAAGAAATGTTGTTAAGCTCTACTTTGTGGAAAGAATACTCACAAAGTTGACATTCATATTGTTGCAATATTTGAACACTAAACTCTTTCGATATTCATTAGCAAAAGAACACTTTCATTTAATCCAAATTTTAAGCAAACGTTGATAAAAATGTACACATTCGTGAACGATATCACTTAATAGAAATCATCGGTGCTATGAATTTTGATATTTAGTACATTATTATTAGCAGTTTGATATAAATGCAATAAAAACTCTATTTCATAAATATGTTTTATTTTATCATATATAGAAAGTGTTCAGAGATTTTTGTAACGAATTTGGCTTTCTCAATGAATTACATGTAAACAAAAAGAATTGAATGGCAACATTTTGGAATAGGATTTAATCCCCGTCTGCATCATTAAAATTACTTATTACCCAAAATGTAGCTAGAAAATAAATAAGGATGAACTATTTAGAACTTCACTAATAGAAATATCCTTATTAGATTATTAAAAAAATGATAAGGCAGGCATATTTTTAATATTTCTTCATGTATATATGGGACTTAATATATATAAAAAAAAAGTATGTAACATCAAAATTTAAATTTGGATGATAAAAAGATCAGAAATGACACCCAACGAAAGTGTATGCAATTTTTATTATATCTAAGGTCGCATCTTATGTTTGTAATGGAAAACAACCCCAAAAAGAACTGTAATAAAATGTTTATCGTTTCTTCACCCACTCAGTAATCAGCAACATCTAGACTAAGTCCAAGAACCCGTGTAGGATAGGGATCCTTTAGACCGGGATCTAAGGCTTAAATTGGATTCCGAACCATTACAAACATTCATGGCACCGTCGGGATTCGAATCCCAATCTTGTGTCACCGAAAGCCAAAGCGCTAGCTACTCGGCCATCAGGCCCTATAAAAAGTTTTAACATCTCTATAGATAATTTATATAAAATAACTGCACATGATTTAAAGCTAATCAAAACAAAAAAATATCTAGATGTCTATTAGTTAAGTCAAAGCATGTTTATTATCGTAGAATATGAGCAGATTATTAAATGAAATTTATTGTCAGGCTATAAGTGGAAATATGAAGTTACTGATGCGGTTTGGATATATTTATTCCATTGCAATAGAAACAAAAATATTTATTACAGAAAGAAGAAGAACAATTTTGGTTTAAATAAACAAAGAAAGTTTAAAGGTTTTATGATTATTAAATCAAAATATCAGAATTAATCTGGATTACAATCAGAATTAGGCTTTAATATCTATTTAAAAAATGTAATCCAAATTGTAACTTTACATAACAAACTTTACCCAAATATTTTTCACTTTGTTAGGTTCCACCAAGATAAAGCAACGACCTGCCTATAAACCTATTGTACTATATTTGGAAAAATTAAAAGTGAAAACTGAATTTAGATGGTTTCATTTAAATGCATCCCACCCAATAAAATGAAACTCATCTTATTGGGTAATACTTAGGTTTTACCCTAGCGATTACTGTTCATTTTGATTTTAACAATAAAATCTTCACAAGCAGCATCAGATGATATTAGATAGAATCGGAAAGATTGTGGTAAAAGAGAGGAATAAAATCCTCCTTGCTATTTTAACAACAGAATTTTTATTTTGGAGATAAAATTTGTATCGTTGATTATAAATATATTTAAAAAATATATATATATTTATGAATATATATGAAAAGATCAAAAATATATGCACACACTGATAAGTAATACTAATGAATCATATGATTTAATTTTTAAAGTTAGAAATTATATTTACTGGAAAATTCTATAAAATATTTTACATTAATTTAAGATTTTTTTATATTTTAGCATTTTATGTATTAAATTAATTACTCAATTCTTAATGAAGTAAATTATAAAAGATTTTTTAGCTTTTAAGAGTTTCTATAAAGAATTCTTTTAAAATTATTTACAATTATTTACTAAAAATAATTTTTATAACGATTTACAACTGTATATTTTATAATCTTTAAAATTTATAATTACATTTATTTTATTGAAGGTTTTAAATATATATTAAAAATGGAAATTATTTTATATAAAGAACACTTTACATAAATTATTTCACTTGCACATAAAAGTGGACAAAATTAAAATAAAAGATAACCCTATTTGCTTTAATTAATAAGAGCCCCTTTTCAGCTTCGAAGTCTAATATTAAATGTTTACTTGAATAAATAAACTTTAAAAACTTTAAAAATGGAAAAAATGGCTTTATAGTTAATATTTTCAAAAAAGAAATTAAGTTTATAATTAACCTCAGGTAATGTTAAAACTATGTAAATAAGCAGACATTTTAAAAATCAGCCTTTCTTTTTCTTATTGTATGATAATATATTTTTATTTTTTAATGATTTGCATCTAAAAACATTTTTCAAATAGCATACGAGAATGTTAATAATATATCATTAACTTAATCATATATATTTAAATTTATTAAAAATTGCCCGAGTTTAGTTGAAACATTTTATATTCAGCATTCACGTGTTAATATAAATATTTAAGTGAGATATTTGATAAATATTTATAATTTTTTCTATTTGTATAATTGTTTTGAAGTTTAAAGTATTAAACAGCTATCTTTTATCCGTATTATTAACTAAACGAAATGTAATTGTTTTTAATAAGGTATAATTTTCGATGAATTATTATACATTTTTCAAAATTTTCAAAAAAATGTTGTTGATTTCTTAAAAAGTATTTTCAAGGAATTCGTAATATCTTAATTACATACATTTTGAAATATGTATTTATTATAAATTTAGAAGTTATTTGTAACTAGCTCTATCGAATTCCTAATTATTGCAATTTTTTATTTTTTTTGGATAAATTATTTTTTAAGGATTTTGTCCCGCCATAATCTAGCCAGCGTGGAAAAAAATTGTAAAAATTGGTTTAATCCATGTGAAAATTTTCATTAAAATGAAGAATTATGGTGCTCTAAAAAAATTAAATAATAACAAGATTTATGAAAATAAATTAGTTAAAACTTTTGTATAATATTTTGAGACGAAAAGATAGCATAATGGAAAATATATAACAATAAATAAACGGGGAAACAAATGCTTCTTTTATATAATAATAAATAGTCTGGAAAAAGATTCTTAATTTCAGGATTTTCGATAAGCTAAAACATTAATTATTGTTCTATAGATAATTAGCTTTTTATGTAGCTATCGCTAAAATTTCATTAATAAGTTTTGTTGATAATGCACTTTAAAGAACGAAAATTATTCTTTTCTCTACAAAATTGTTCAAGTAATTCCTGAAATATTTCATTACTGAAATTTGTTTCTTAAAAAAATTTTTTAGGATCTATATTTCATCAAAACCACACAGTATACAATAAATGCCAGGGTAATTTTCGATTTTTTTTTTTTTATAGTGAAATATAACCAATTCCTAATTTAAAAGGATTTACTGGGTTATGAATCTAATAATTTCATGAGGAGGGAAATAACTTTTTTAATTAATGCTTATTAAAGGCAGTGGGATTTTGAAATCACTAAACATCTATATATAATATCATTTTGAGACGAAAGTATTAAAAATCAAAACAGTAATTTTTTTTAAAGAAAACATCTGGTTCTGGGCTTTTTCGAACAATTAAACTTAATTTATTTTGAATTTGATATCTTTCGAAATATATTAATGTTTTTTAAGATATAATACCAATAAAATTTCATATACTAATTTTTCTCAATACTACCGCCGAAAATCGAACATTATGCATTGAGTAAAAAAAAAATTATTTTAAAAATCTGCCGAAGTATATCTTTTTTCAATAAAATAAATATTTTTGTTCCAATCAATATTGTTCGAAAGCCAAAGTTCTGTGTTTTAAAACGGTTTTAAATAAAAAAATTTTATTAAATGAAAAGGGTATTGCATTTTTAAAAAGCATAAATTCCGATCTTGGTTCTTTAATTTCGTTATGTCAGGAAACATATCACTAGGAGACTGTTCGTTATAGACTATTCACTTGATTTACGTTGTGTGTGCTACAGACATTAGATACTAGATGATATTAGAAATTGAAATAGGCAAACAATAATAAAAATTGGGGAATATAACAAATTGGGTATTAATTTATTAAGATTTAGTTATAATTATCATATTATTAAAAATAGTTTCGTAGAATTTATTTTATAAATAACATATTTCCAAATACCTAAAAAAAGCATTAATTTACAAAATATTTGTTTATAAAATGAAAATAAAACTTTAGAGTTAAAACTGAATTTAATTTGATAATATTTTAATTTAAATTATATGATTATCTTTCTCAAAATTATTATTTAATAGGCATTTATCATTAAAACAATAACATTTGTAAAATAAAGAAATCTATTATTATATAACATATTTTCAAACATACTTTTGTAAAATACAAAAATAAAGAATTATGAATCTTTAATTTTTAAATATATATAAGTAGGATTTAAATAGCATTCATATTTTAAAAGAAGCAAATTATGAAGATCAAAATAACATCATTAATTTCATATATTTCTGATGCACAGGAAATTAGAAACGTAAACATGTTTATGAATATCTTCTTTATATTTTACTAAGAAAAATATGTTCGAATAATCAAAAATTTTGGAAAAGTTTTAGATATTTTTTTTAAATGTGATACGTATAGAAGAACAGATTTGCTATAATTTATATTTATGTTCTTTTATAATTTATTAACTTTTCTCGTGATATAATTATGTGACCTTAAAAATCCCTAAAGTATATTTTCTTTTGAATATTTTAGATTTAATACCAGACTAAATGTTTTTCTATGGCGTCAAAACACTCAACAAAATTGCGAAAATGTCTAAGACGTGATATTTTCACTAGTTGCGCTTTAATGTTGGATAACTGTCTAAAAATTATATTGCTGGAATTTTTTACACCACTGTTGGAATTCTAAACCTCAAAATGAAACGTAATCACGTTCAGGATTAAATTTTTTTTTCAATCTATTTGGCAACATCGTGCTGTTTCTGTTATAAAGATAATGTTTACAGAAATATATGTTATAATTGTTCATTAATAACTTGAGAAAAAATGTTTAAAAATTTGCATTATTTTATATAAATTTAGGAAATACGTCTATTTTTTTATGTTTTCAAAACTATATACCAAATAAATAATTTTTTTCCACCAAAAACATTCATTCCAAATATATTAATTAAGATTACGAATCCTATAAGGAAAAATTTTATCAATCTGACATGGTTAAAATAAGTGATTAATAAACAAATTTCTTGCTATTAAATATATTTTTAATTATAAATTATTTAATGCTTTTAATTTTTATTGTATTTTAAGTACAAATCCAATGTAAGTAATCCACAAGCAAAAAATTTCTAATAAAATTGGAAAGATGTGTTAAAAAACATTTTTACTTTAAATTTTATAAGTCAGATAAGTTTTTCACATTGAAATGCTTATATATATATATATATATATATATATATATACTTGCTAATTTTACAAAGGTTATGTTTACATAAATGTCATGCTATAACTGTTTATATTCTTTAAAAATAAATGAAGAAACGTTGTCTGGAAATTTGCATTATTTTATATAATTTTAATAAATATATCTATTTAGTTTATGTTTTCAAAACAGTATACAAAAACATTAATTTTTTTCCGTCAAAAGCATTCATTCCAAATATAGCTATTTAAAGTTACGAATTCTATAAGGAAAATTTTTTATTAATCTAACTTGATTAAAATAAGTGTGTTATAAGTAAATTTCTTGCTGTTATATATTGCTAATGTTACAAGGGCAATGCTTACACAAATGTATATTATAATTGTTTACATTCTCCAATAATAACTGAAGAAAAATTGCTTATAAGTTTACATTATTTTATATAATTATTGTAACTATGACTATTTATTTTATGTTTTCAAAAATATATACGAAATACATTATTTTTTCCCACCAAATACATTCATTCCAAAGATATTCATTTAAGATTTTCAATCTTGTAAGTAAATTTTTTATCAAATAAAACATGATTAAAATAAGTGTGATATAACTAAATTACTTGCTGATATATATATATATATATATATCCTTGCTAATTTTACAAGGGAAACGTTTACGTATATGTACGTTATAATTGATTTAACCTTCAATATTAACTCAAAATAAGTATTTATAAATTTGCATTATTTTATATAATTTTAGTAGACACGTCTATATATTTTATGTTTCAAAAATATATATATCAAATACATTAATTTTCTCTGTCAAATATATTCATTCCAAAGATATTAATTTTAAATTATGAATCTTATAAGGAAAACATTTTATCTATTTATCCTGATTAAAATAAGTGTGTTATAACTAAATTTCTTTCTGTTATATCTTTGCTGTATCTTTATTAATGCTACAAGGGCAATGCTTACATAAATGTATATTATAATTGTTTAGATTCTTCAGTAATTACTGAAGAAAAATTGATTATAAATTTGCATTATTTTAAATAATTTTAGTAAATATATCTATTTCTTTTATATTTATAAAAATATACCAAAAACAATAACTTTTTCCGCTAAATGCATTCATTCCAAATATATTCATTTAAAATTACAAATCCTATAAGGAAAATGTTTATCAAACAAAACTTGATTAAAATAAGTAAGTAACAAATAAATTCAAAATAACAAATATATAATAACTAATACATTTTAATTATAAATTCTTTAATACTTTTAATTTTTATTGTATCATAAGTACATATTAAATCATAAAGAAAAAAAAATTCTAATAAAATTGAAAATATGTGAAAAAAAAAAAAACCATTTTTATTTCAAATTTTATAAGTCAGATAAGTTTTTCACACTGTAGTAGGGGTGTATATTTTTTAAAATTTGTTTATTAAATTAAATATTTGAGTTTAAGGCAGTATTTTCATTTTATTTAGAAACTAGCTTTAAAGATCTGAATTGCCTAAAAGTTCTAAGGAATTATATAATGCCAAATATATAAAGAACACAACACATGACGACAAAAACCAAAACAGAACAAGCACGGAGTGAATATTTGAAATACGAACATTTTGCATGCCAAAAGCCACTTCCTGTGTTCGCAATACGTAAATTGCATAACAAAACCATCATAGCATTTGCAAAAGAGATCGCTAGAATTCAAAACTCTCAAAAATGAAAAAGAAAAAGAAAGAAAGAAATGGTTCAAGATCCGCAATGCGCATAAGCTGCAGCAACGAAACTGAAAACCGTGTAATAAACATATCAAAATGTTGAATGGTAAATTGGTAATGGTAAAACCGTAATGGCAGATTAAATAAAATAAATAAATAAAAATTAAAAAATAAGGATATAAAAGTTTGGAAAAAAGATAAATTGACAGGCTATGAAGAGATGTCACCAGGAAATCTGTACAAACTGATAAAAATTAGTGATATCAAAGGAATAAGTACCGTCAAGAAATTATAATCCATGTTATTTCTGCTCACTAGATGATATTATCCAAGTCAAAGTCATAGATTTCTCTTTCTCTCTCTGTGTATATATATATATATATATATATATATATATATATATATATATAATTATATATATATTATCTGTCATATATATGTATATAGACAGAGAGAGAAAGATAACTTATGACAGTTAATTCATCTTCATATTTCTATTGTCGTAGAAAAAGTATGATATTATCAATATAATTATTAAACTACTTATTATTAGAAACTTAATATTTAACTACAAATTTCATTCGATATGGGTTTCATTTAATATTATTCTAAATTTTTTACATTCGATATGGGTTTCATGTTTTTATTGTTGTTACTATTTAAATTTGAAAGTAATTCTACCTTATCCATTTAAATACATCGGCTTCATTTAAAAAATGCAGTTTGATTATCCCAATCCAAAAGTCTACTATGTTTACATGCATTTTTCCTTCCAATTTTTTTTTTTTTATTTTTATTGTAATCATTTTTTAAAAATTTGCTTTCGGACCTTAATGTCGTGAAACAAGAACATTTTATGGTTCATAACTGAGATTGACATAATTAAATAGAATTTTTAATTGTGCTATTTGTAAATCAGAATAACAACGAAGTAATTATAACAAAATCGGTGGGGTTGCAGTAATAAGTGTTAAAATACAAAAAGCAAAAATGGATGCCGTATATTGTATCGATAATTAAAAAAAATTAAATAAATTATGTCACGTTTTGATTATAATATAAAAACAATCCCATCAAAGCCTCATTTTTACCCAAAAATTACAGGTGTTGTACTTCGCAGAGAATTTTTCGTTATCTTGATCTATTTATTTATTTTCATTTTTTTCACGAATATTCTTATTGGGTAATTTAAATTTCTTTCATGTTTTTTTTTACACATAATATTTATTTAAATTCCAAACCGGGAATCATAATTATGTAATTCATTAATTAAATAATGTAAAATTGTTTTAAAAGATCGTCTGGTGAAAGCCAATACAATTTTATTTCAAAGTGAAAATAAGATTTTTTCAAAAAAAAAAAAAAAAAATAATAAATAAATAAACTTTTGGAATTCTATAGTCTTCCTAATTATATATATATATATATATATATAATACTATTGTTCTCTTCGTTTAATTTTATTTAGTATTTAGGAAATGTTATTGCAGAGGAACTTTTTAAAACATATTAAATACTCAATCTATTTTAACCAAAAAAATTATCGAGTTAAATTGATGTACATTAAATTAATTACTTATTTTTTTTTTCAAAACCGCAGCATTGAAGATAATTTTTCATCGATAAGTACAGTTTAAAATCATACATAAAAACAAAAATCATCATACAGTGTTTTTTACCTTATATTAATTCAGAAAGAGGTCTTACATGTTTAAGTTGTATTTAATATCTTATATATGGCATTAACCCTCAAACATAGATTACATTAAATAGAAATACATTTTTAGAACAAACAAATTTCAATTATTTTTTTAATTTAAAATATTTTTTACTGTACACCCTGTTTTATCTGGACACAATGTATTTAAAAAAAAAAAAAAAAAAAGACTGGTACCTTACCTAATCTGTTTCGAACCTTAAAGGCCATAAGGAAACAACAAAAATTTGTTTAAGGTTTGATTATACTTATCTGTCACTCTGTCCGTTATCCGTCGATGTGGTGGCCATGATTAGTATTTCGTTATCTTGATCATCTTCAATTTTTCTATAGGTTTATTTATTTTTTTAAATTTCTTTCATAAATTCTGATTTGTTTATTAAATTTTTTCACGGGTTTCTTTGTACAAAATATTTATTGAAATTTCATTTCGTGAGTCATAATTATGCAAATTAATTAATTAATTAAATATTGCAAAATGGTTCAAAAAGATAGTCTGTTCAAAGCAAAGACAAATTTATTTTAGTGAAAATAAAATAGGAACTCTGTAGTCTAGCCGATTATATATATATATATATATATATATACTATTTTTATTTTCGTTTAATTTTATTTATTAATCTAAAAAAATTTATTGCATCAAAAGTTTTAAAAATTATATATTAGACAAAAAATTATCGACTGTATTTCCATGTACATTAAATTAATTGGTTATTATTTCTGTTTTCCAAAAATGCAGCATTGATGATAATTTGCTATCGAAAACTACTTTTTAAAATTTTAAATAACAACAAAAAGCATTATTCGATGTTTTATCTTAAATTAATTGAGAAAGTGTTCTTACATGTTAATGTTAGATTTATTATATTACGTGACAGTTTACATTAAATCGAAATTTTAATTTCCGCTTCTTTTGCAATAATTTTTTACAACAAATAAAAAACAACTATTTTTTTTTTTAAATTTATAATATATTTTACTGCACACCAATTTTATCTGGACACAATGTAATTTAAGAAAAAAATAAACTGATACATTACCTAATCCGTTTCTAACTTAAAGGCCATAAGGAAACAACTAAAATTGGTTTAAGGTTTGATTATACTTATCCGTCACTCTGTTCTTTTTACAAGTGCTGGAACGGCAATTTGTTTTTTATTCTTTTCCTTTTTCTTTTTCCATCTCTTTCCCCATTCTTTTTTTTTCTCTTCTTTTTCTTCATTATGATCTGAGAACTTGATGTTCCGAAATATGAGCTTTTTTACGATCCATAACTGCTATCGATTTAGCTTAATGGAATCATGTATAATGCCAACGAAATGCAATTTCGGCTGCCAAACTCGCATCAGAATAATTACAATAAAATCGGTGTCGTTGAAGTACTTTGAGGGTTAAAATGCAAAAACCAAAATGGACGCGGTTATTTAACAAAGAAAATGAAAAAAAAAGTGATCGTATTGGACTGGAGAAATATACATTTTTTCTTTATCTATTTTTGCTCGCTTTACGGTATGTTAGTTTGACGCTAATGGCTAATTTAAACTCTTTACACGCAATTAACGTTTTTTTCCCTTCTGCAATGAATGTTTTTCATGACTATCGATAACCAGTACCGACCAGTATTGAAATAACGTTTTATCAAAAACTACTATGTAGCAAAATTTTTGTTTTAACGATAATCATTATTTTAATATCAGATCTACGGATAAAAATTATTCCATGAAAAAATAAAATTTGAATTACTACACCACAACTACAGTTTTATGGAGTTAAAATGAATTTTTAAGAATAATAAATGCTTTATTATTTTAGTATAATTATATTTTTGCAACTAATGTGTTTCATTTTATTTTTAAATAAACGTTATTTTTAAATTCTCTGAAAATACTTAATGAATAAAAGTAATGAATTTTTTTTTTGATGCAGACGGCAATAATCATTCTGGATTAAAAAAAAATAAAATTAAAATGAAATACTTTTGAAACCAGATTAATTTAATTTTATCCTTTTCTGAAGAGTTTGATAACTTTTTCGATCGCGTTAGTATATTGTCACTTTTAATGTTAGCTATATAAATAAATTATGAATTAAAGAAATATATAGTTTATTTATAATATAAAGTTAAATATTTAGTGAACTTGCATCACAATTTAAATAAAATTTTCTTACTTAACTTTTTTTTTTGGGAGGAGGTGGGGTGGGGAATAAAACATACAGTACAATTCAAAAATTTTACTTGGAGTGGTACAATAAAAAATTTTACCTTATAAATTTTTTTTTTTAAATTTGTATCGATGTACTTTATAAAGTTTTATTTTCCCTTCTGCAATCAATGTTTTTTATGACTATCGATAACCAGCACCGATCAGTATTGAAATAACGTTTCATCAAAAACTGCTATGTAGCAAAATTTTTGTTTTAACAATAATCATTATTTTAATATAAAATCTGTAGATAAAAATTATTCCTGAAAAAATAAAATTTGAATTACTACATCACAACGGCAGTTTTATGGAGTTAAAAGGAATTTTTAATAATAATGAATGCTTTATTATTTTTGTATAATTTTGTTTTTGAAACTAATGCATTTAATTCTATTTTTAAATAAATGCTTTTTTTAAGTTCTCTGAAAATACTTAATTAATGAAAGTAATGCATGTTTTTGAATGCTGATAGTAATAATCATCAGAGATAAAATGAAATTAAAAGAAACACTTTCTGAAAGAAGATTAATTTTATTTTATTATTTTTGAAGAATTTGATAACTTTTTCGATCTCGTTAGTATGTTGTAATTTATAATGTTATCTTTCTAAATAAGTTATAAATTAAATCAATGTAAAGTTTACGTTTTTGTGACTTGTATCACAATTTAAATAAAAATTTCCTAACTCGTTTTGAGATGATAAGTATTTTTTTAAATCATATAGATAATGTCAGAGATTTTACTTTTTAAAGATTTATATATATTTGTATCGAAATTATGGACAAATTGTAATTCAAAGTATACAACTTTTGGTATATTTAATGTATCATTCTCTCTTAGTAACATTTTCATAAATTAACATGCAGACTGTCACAAACATTATAAGACCATAAAATATATCTACTTAAAAAGTTAAACACCCACACAAAGCCTGCGTTGCAAAGCCTAAGCCTGCCTAAATGCATACTCTACAGGAGTTATTCTACAGCAATAATCATCCTAGATAAAAAATAAAATTAAATGCACCACTTTCTGAAAAAAGATGAAATTAGCGAAATTTAATTTTATTATTTTCGGAAGAGTTTGATAACATATTTGATCGATTTAGTATGTTGTCACTTTTAATGTTAGCCATATGAAATAAATTATAAATTAAAGAAATCAATAGTGGGATTTCAAATATCATCATTATATATATGACTTCAAGTCATATATCATTTTATATATGGCCCTACCCCGTGAAAAAGTCAGCGTCATTGAGCCTAGTCAAGGTTCTACCCACGGGTGCTCCATCACAACAGAAGGTTCCCTATTTCCCTTTAACCATGAGCCCACACGGGTTCGTGGGTTTGGTCTAAGTAGATGTCTACTAAGTGGGATAAATAACAACAACAACATATATGACTTGAAGTATTTCATATTTAGTAATGACTTGTATAACAATTTAAATAAAAGTTTCATTTTGGATGGGGGGATAAACACTTTTTAAATCATACAGATACTATCAAAGATTTCAAATAATTAAAGTTTTACTTTTATTTGTATCGAAATTAAGGTAATTAAAGGCATGCAAGTAATTCAAGGCATATTTTGGTATATTTACTGTGTTACTCTCTCTTAGTAACATTTCCAACAAATTAACATGCAGACTATCAGAAACATTATTAAGCCTGAAAATATATCAACTTAAAACGCTAAACACCCACACAAAGCCTAAGTTACAAAGCCTTACAAAGTCTAAGTTCTTCCTAAACGCATACTGTACTGGAGTTCTCGTACCTCCTCAAAATGGGTCGCAAAACTTGTGTGTGGGAAGTCTGAGGAATTGGCTTATATCCGTTCAACCAGTCTTCACAGACTGCTATCCTAAAGGTTGCGTAGGCACCATGGACTGCTTTGACAGGATCTTTTACAAATGCACATCCCTGAAATATATCATTCCTCTTAGGTTTAAAGTTAAATAGATACATTTACGGTGCTGTGAACTTATAAAATGAGAAGTACGGTTTGGAATATTTATAGCGCCCAGGTTAAGATTGAGATTTTTTTTTTAAATTTTCATTATAACTTTTTAATATATTATTAAATATATACATAATTATTATTATATTCATAATTATAAGTTTTAGCTTTAAGCAATTCATTATTATAAAATCATTATTTATTATTCAGGAATTCTTTATTCATTATTATATTATGCATTATTTATATTCGTAACGAAATTATGAACAAATGATAATTCAAGCCATATAACTTTTGGTACATTTAATGTTTTCCTCTTTCTTAGTAACATTTCTGTAAATTAACATGCAAACTGTATGAAACATTTTGAGGCCATAAAGTATATCAAATTAAAACGTTAAATACTCGCACGAAGCTTGAGTTATGAAGCCTAAATTCTTCCTAAATGCATACTCTACATACTTTTTGTTTGGGACATTTCAGGAATCGGCTTATATCCATTCAACCAGGGTTCGCAGACTTCCATCCTAAAAGTTGCGTAGGCATTATAGACTTTCCAAATGAGCATCCCAGAGAGCATTTCTCTTAGGTTGAACGTTAAATGGATACATTTAAGATGCTTTGAATTTATACTAGGGAAAGTATGGTTTAGGCTATTTATGGCACCAAGATTAGGGAATTTTTTTTTAATTTTATTATACCTCTTTAATACACAATTAAAAATATTATGTTCCTTATTATAAGTTAACTTATTATAAATGCATGGGGAATTCAATATTATAAATTTATTCATTTATTAAAACATCATACCCCAAAGTATTATGGTAGAGATCCTCTCTTTCGGGATTCATGAAATTACTCCTAATTTATGTTCAACTGTAAAACGACATTCTATCTCATAAAATAATAAAAAAAAACATATTTATAATTATAAAATCAATTAATCATAAAATAATTTCATGATTATAAAATAGCTTTACAATTAATTATTGTTTTATTATTGTTAATTAAGTATGTTTTTAATATAAACTATGTAATTTTTATTAGTATATATAATTTTACTAAATATTCACAGTATAACTTAATTATTAAAGAGAAGAGAAACATTTTTATGTTTGTGCACTTTTTTTATGGTGATTTATTCTTAAATATAAAAATTGAAACGTTAGAATCTCGCATATTCGTAGATACACATCTGAATTAATATAAAAATAATTAAAAATTTATTAAAAACAATAAATATTCAATTCAGTTTAGTTACTCGTAACGAATGTTAATGAGTAACTAAATAATTATTACAAATAAAGATCAAATTTCCGGGCATATATTTTAATAGAATACATATATATATATATATATATATATATCAAATTCTCTTAATTAGTACTTAAATAGTTTTTATTATTAAATTATACAAATGACAACATAATTATTTATGTTAAAAATGACTTTTTTTTTCTACAGAATATAAGTGATTTGCTATTCATTAGTAAATATAAAATAATCGTAGTTTTCAAAAGGATGATTATTTTTTAAACTTCACAAAAATTTAAATATTCATATGTAAATTATTTTTGTGCACTTTAGGAAAGATTCAGTACTATAAAATTAATGGCAATTCACAGTACAGTCAATCATTGTCATTTGCAAAGAAGAAGAACGAAAATAATTTACCATCAAAAGGAAAGTTAGATTATTTTATATATAACTGGAGAATAAATCTTGCCCAATGCAAATTATTATGAAATGTTAAGAATTCATGAATATTTAATGCGTTCCAGTATATTTTTTGTTAATGAATATTTCGAAAAATGGTTAATGGAAAAAAATTACTTTTTCTGCAACCAAGTATACTAAAAATATGTATTAGATTTTAGGGCTTATCAACTTCTTTTGAAACATTTGTTATACTTTACGAAAAGGTTTTATTACAATGTTGCACCAAATTAATTAATAAGGTTCAGATTTTCCCTTTAGAAAATATTCCAGTTTATAAAATAATAATGTAACATAAAAAATGATAATAATAATATGATACTATTTATAATATAATAAAATAACTCTGAAATTTAACTTAAACATTTAAAAGTGTTTTTTTTTTTTTTTTTTTTGGTTGCGTTGAGGACTGGGTCATATTGACCATGTCCCTGTGAGCAGCCCAAAGTGGGCTGCATCGACGAACGCTGTTACTCATTTAGCACTACCCGGGGCACGTGCAACTTGAAGATATGCTACGGACGCGAGCAACACTTCTCCTACAATGTTCTGTCAACATATTAGACTGTGTTACGGTAACGGCTGGGTTACGGCTATTTACGGTTTAAAGTGGATTACGAACCACTACAAATATCCAAGGCACAGCTGGGACCTAAACACGAAACCTGTGTTACCGAGCGCCAGAGCACTAGTAATTAAAAAAAATCAAAACAGATTTATAAGCTACTTTTGGATTTTTGACAATATGCTTATTAAATAAGAAATAAATGTTCTTAGCTAATTCCTTAGCTCTTAGATGATCAATGTAAAATAACGCACTTCTATTGATATGTCCTGTCATACGTTAGTAACTAAACATATATAATAGGACATCTTTTTTTCATCAAAATCATCTACTTTTTAGCTATTCGCGAATAATAATTGAAGTTGTAATGAATTGATAAATAATTTTTGTACAGTGATATCGTATATAAATTAATAACCATTTTTCAAGTCATTAAAAATGATATTTTAAGAAAATTCAATTATATTTTAAAATATGACTAAACGACCGAATTAATATCAAGCAAACATTATCTACTGAAGGCGATTCAAGAATCTGAATCTTGAAATATAGAGGAAAAAATGTTGAATTGTTGAATAAAATGAACTGCTGCTTGAATTAAAAAAGAATCATTTTCGGAGGCTTACGACGTCGTCATCAGTAGAATAAAGCAGGATTACTACAGGGACAAGCAAGAGAGGACTTTTAGAAAACTTTGTAAACGAATCATATCGGCTTCGGTTACTATACGTGAACAAGAAACCCATAGAAGGAACTTCTAATTGAATATTTATTATAAATCATGTATATACTTGAATGCGCGAGCTTTGATCATCGCACCGAGCGCTCTCCGAACTTTTTTCAGTCCGAAAGAAAAACGCATGTGTAAACAATTGCCAGTGTTCGGGAAATGAAAATTTCCGCTCGGCCTACGTCAGATTTTGGTCGCGTATCAAAGGTCCCTCTGAAAGAATACAGAGACCTCACTCGCAAAGGTAAGGTAAGGGAGTTATTTTTCGGGTATAAATTGCAATCCCCTAGGTGAGAAATATTTTCGAACGAAAGCTTAACATCAGGACATAGCTATACACATAAATAAAGTACACTAAGCAATAATTCATGTTAAAAATAAGTCCATTGCAGCAACTTTTGTACAATACTTTAAAATTATTGTTTGTCTACTAATTAACTAATACAATTGGTTAGAGGGCCGTGCTAATAAAGCAGAGGTTGCGGGTTCAATACCATTGTGACCCAAAGCTACTGTCCGACTCATGCTTTAGTGGCAAAGTGCAAACTGGTGAGCATTAGGGCTGATATTCAAGCCCCTATTATCACATTAATGTTTAGTAAACTCATTATTTATTAAATTTTAAACAATTTCAGCATCAAGACATACGTTTTTTAATTAATAAATAATATAAGGAAATTATTTAATTCGATTAAATAATATTTGAAACCTTATGAGTGAGTATATTTTCATTGATCATGAATTAAACTTAATTTACTTATAATATTAATTATATAAATAAAACTATAAAACATAGCTATAAAATATATATGTACAAAAATACTTAAATATTAACTAAATTATTAACTTAACTAACTTTTATTAAATAAATTTTTTAATATAAATTACAATTAATTGTGGAAATATTAAAATAAAATATACATAACAAAAAAGAAACTGATTTGAATTTTATTTCATCATAGATAACTGCCAATAAATAAATAAATAAAAAGATTTTTACTATTATTGCTGATTTTACGTTGTCTAATATTCCAGATAAGAATACCGAATAAATCATTTGATTCTATATTTACATTGATTATCGAAGCTATAAAGCATATATACTGATAAAAATAACTGAAATAAAAATAATGAGAGACATAAATACTGATATAAAACTGATATAAATATTAATATAAATACTGATATAAATAACTAAAGAAATAACTAAATTATTGATTTAACTAACTTTTATTAATTAAAAATTTAATATAAAGATTAAAATTAATTCTAACGTAAAAAAGTAAGTAATAAAGTACTAAATATTTGTACTTTTAATAATTGCACTTTTAAGTAGTATATAAATGAACTTTTATTAATTCAATTAACTGTGATTTAATAAAAAGTACAATTAATTGCTGACATTTTAAAAGGAAATATACATGACAAGAAAAAATTGATTTGGATTTTAATTTATCATGGTAAACTGCCAAAAAAAAAAAAATAAATAAATAGAAAATTCTTTAATATTATTGCTTATTTTATGTTATCTAATAGTTAGATCTTCAATAATTACATTAATGATTATAAATATTAATCAAGTCATGGAATGATAAGAATGCTAAGCGAAAAGTGACTGAACCACGAATAATTCATTAGCTGCAGCAAAATCGTGAATGCACTCAGGCCGAAGCAAAATGGGTCATTACCTTTAATTCTCCTGCAGAAAACCATCAGCTTTGGTCAATCCTATTACATCTCAATTGCGAGGCCATTCGGACGATAGACGGTCACAGTTTCTAATTACTGCAGCTGAATGAGCTCGTGGTTAATAATCGCGTTAGTAAGCATGTATAATGATGGGTTTAAAGGAAAGTTTGAAGTGTTGGAGTAATGCTCGTTTGGGATTTGCGAAACACTGCAATTTGTGTTTCGTTGTGTAATGCCATGCTTCAGGAAAAAAAATCGATTTCAAGATGTCTTTATTCATGGAAAATTATGTTTGCTGTTATACTGATCGCGTTTATTCGTTATTATTTATTTAGATTGACGTATTAATAATAATTTTTCTCGTCCATTTTAATGTACGGCCATGTATTTAATCATTTATTTAAACTTTTATTGAATTTCGTAGAGTTGTAAGTATCACTTTTCTGAATAGTTCTTTTATATGCTGATTTTTAGAATGCCATGCACTTTTGTAAGTCACAATCTAAATGAAGGGTGGCTTGAACTTTTTTTTATCTGTTCGTAAAGTTAAAAATTTTCTATTTAAATGAAATTAGTGTAGTTCGCATATGAATAGTGTTGATTTTAATGCATGATGTTTTGTATGAGTTATTTGCTATTACAATATTAAATATATAGCAAATTCAGCTTTAATGAACTAACGCCTGGTGCAATAAATATATTAACTGAAGAAGATAAAACAAAATTTTTTTTACTATTTTTGCTGATTTTATTTTATCTAATAATTACATATTCAATTATTATATTAATGATTAGAAATTAATCAAGTCATGGAATATATTGATAAAAATACTTAATAAAACCTATCTGTATAAAAATACTTAACCAAGGAATAACTAAATTATTAACTTAACTGCATTTTATTATCTAAATCTTTTAATATAATGTGCAATTAAATGCTGAAATATTAAAAGGAAATATACATGACAAGAAGAAATTAATTTGAAATTTAATTCACCATAATAAATTGCCAAAAAAAAAAAAAAATATTAATAATGTTTTTTACAATTTTTGCTTATTTTATGGTTACATCTCCAATTATTATATTAATGATTAGAAATATTAATCAAGTCATGGAATATATCCCAGATAAGAATACTAAACGAAGAGTGACTGAAGCACGAATAATTCATTAGCTGCAGCAAAATCGTGAATGCACTCGGGCTGGAGCAAAACGGGTCATTACTTTTAATTCTCCTGCAGAAAACCATCAGCTTTGGTCAATCCTATTACATCTCAATTGCGAGGCCATTCGGAGGATGGACGGTCACAGTTTCTAATTACTGCAGCTGAATGGACACGTGGTTAATAATCGCGTTAGTAAGCATACATAATGATGGGTTTAAAGGAAAGTTTGAAGTGTTGGAGTATTGCTCGTTTGGGATTTGCGAAACATTGCAATTTATGTTTCGTTGTGTAATTCCATGCTTCAGGAAAAAGGTCGATGGCAGGATGTCTTTATTTATGGAAAATTATGTTTGCTGTTATACTGGAGGCGTTTATTCGTTATTATTATTTAGATTGGCATATTAATAATAATGTTTCCCTTTCATTTTAACGTATAATCATGTATTTAGTCATTTATTTAAACTTTTATTGAATTTCAGAGTTATAAGTATCACTTATCTGAATAGTTTATTTATATGCTGCTTTTTCGAATGCCAAGCACTTTTGTAAAACACAATCTAAATGAAAGATGGCATGAACTTTTTTTTAAAAAGAATTTTCTATTTAAAGGAAATTAGTGCAGTTCACTTATGAATATTATTCATTTCTAACTCAGAGCATTTTGTATGAGATATTTGCCATCACATTTGTAAATATATAGCAAATTCAGCTTTATTCAAGGAACGTGTTGGTCTAATAAATATAGTAATTGAAGAAGATGTAACTGTTACGTAAATTAAAGTAGGAATTGTTGTTAAAAAGTTTCTGTCCGGCTCGTAGTTCAATGGTAACGTGAGCCCCTGTTGAGAATTAGGGCTGAGTTTCCATCTGCTGGTGGCTTTGTAGTAGATTTGTAGATACTGTTTCAAGAAACGAGGAGGCTCGAAGACGTTTGTGATGTTCAGCTTCGTACTTCATTAGTCGGGTTGCCTAGTGCGAGCTTTCTCCTATAAGATACACAAAAGCTGGGTAGGTCACTAAATGTCCTCCCGGAAGGCTTTACCCTCCTGCTGTAATTGTTACTTATAATATTGGTTATCGAAGCAATAAAGCATATCTGTATCAAAATATTGATAAAAATAACTAAAAATACTTATAAGAAAAACTGATATAAAGACCAAAGATATAAATATTGATATAAATAATTAAAGGAATAACTAAATTATAAATTTAACTAACTTTTAGCAACTAAATCTTTTAAAATAAAATACAATTACTGAAATATTAAAAGGAAATATGCATGACAAGAAGAAATTGATTTGAATTGTAATTCATCATGATAAACTACCAAAAAAAATTAATTAATTATTAATTTTTTGTTATTATTGCTTATTTTATGTTATCTAACAGTTACATCTTCAATTATTACATTAATGATTAAAAATATTAATCAAGCCATGGAACGTATCCCAGATAAGAATACTAAACGAAGAGTGACTGAAGCACGAATAATTCATTAGCTGCAGTAAAATCGTGAATGCACTCCGCCGAAGCAAAATGGGTCATTACCTTTAATTCTGCTGCAGAAGACCATCAGCTTTGGTCAATCCTATTACATCTCAATTGCGGGGCCATTCGGACGATAGACGGTCACAGTTTCTAATTACTGCAGCTGAATGAACTCGTGGTTAATAATCGCGTTAGTAAGCATGTATAATGATGGGTTTAAAGGAAAGTTTGAAGTGTTGTAGTATTGCTCGTTTGGGATTTGCGAAACACTGCAATTTGTGTTCCGTTGTGTAATGCCATGCTTCGGGAAAAAAATCGATGGCAGATGTCTTTATTTACGGGAAATTATGTTTGCTGTTATACTGGATGCGTTTATTCGTTATTATTTATTTAGATTGGAATATTAATAAAAATGTTTCCCTTTCATTTTAATGTATGGCCATGTATTTAATCATTTATTTAAAATTTTATTGACTTTCAGAGAGTTTGAGTATCACTTTTTTGAATAGTTAATTTAAATGCCATGCACTTTTTTAAATCCCAATCTGAATAAAATATAGCTTAAACCTTTTTTATCAGTTTGTAAAGTTAAAAATTTCTGTTTAAATGAAATTAGTGCAGTTTACTTATGAATATTGTTTTTTTCTAATGAAGGTATTTTGTATGAGTTATTTGTCATAACGATTATAAATATATAGCAAATTCAGCTTTATTCAAGGAACTCCTTGGTCCAATAAATATATTAATTTAAGATGTTAAAATTATGTAAATTTAGGAATAGTTGCTACAAATTTTCTGCCCGACTCGTGACTCAACAGACTTTGCTGCTGAGTAATAGGGCTGAGGTTGAATCTGCTGGTGGCTTTGTTGTAGACACTGTTTCAAAAAACGAGGAGGCTAAATGGCGTTTTTGATGTTCATCATCTTGCCTCATTAGTAAAAAACTACCGGTGGCAGTTTTCAGGGTTTCCTCCCTCCCATACGATACACAAGTGCTGGGTAGTTCCCCTAAAAGTGATCCCGAAAGGTACTGCCATCCTTTTTCAGCGAAAAGGCACTAAGTCGGACTTCTACCTATAGGCGCTCCATCACAACAGATGCTGCCCTCCCTCTTTTTCTTCTTCCATGAGAATAACATGGTCTAGTTGTTACTGCCGACTAAGTGGAATAAGAAACAGTACAAATTTTCTATTGGGATAGTTGCCACACTGCAACCATATTCTGCCGCCAATATTTTAAGTAAACATTCTCAAGAACAGCATTTGGAAACCATTGGATTAAAGGGTATTTTTTTGTGTGTTTAAAGCTAATGTAATTGCTTTCTGGACTACATATTTACTATGATAATATGCATATACATTTAATCATTCGTATCTGTTTGACTTGTCGTGTTTAGACAGCGTTGACCTACTTCAGAAGGCCAACACTATGTAGCAATCCCTGCATTTCCCAAATTTCTAATTTTTGTAAAACTAAATAAAAAAGAAAGGACATTGCTTTTTTTTCTATCATGTAATGATCAAGCACGCTTTTAAATCATTTGACATTTGAAATTAAGAAGTGGAGAAATTAAGGGCTAATTTGGAAAGATTTTTTTGATTGCTTTTATGGATAACGAGATGCGCAGTGGATCTAGAAAGATTTAGATTTTTTTGTCGCTCTACTGTCATTTTGTGCACGCTTTAGGCTAATTAGATCTACAATTTAACGTGTGACTAACGTGACCTATAATGTAATTTTGATTCAGAAGCCCTAACAAACATATATGTCACCACCAGGATTTGAATCGAATTTGAAGCCTGTGGTACCAAAAGCCAGAACAGTAGCTAATTGACCAACAGGCCGCCTAGAGAGATTTAGGATCAATATTTATGTGAACCAAAACGAATGAAAAATATTTTTTCCTTAGTTTTTAATATGCATTCCTATGTCACTCAGTCCTTTTATAGATTTCCTTCATCCTCACACATATTTATTTTCTGAATATTATTTTTTAACTTACATTGCATTGTTGCAATGACTTTTGATTGACAAATTTACTTTTGAGGTGAGCCTTTTTTGATGGAAAGAAAATAAATCTATTGTTAAAATTTTTAAAAGTAAAAACAATGATTACATTTAGTACAAACTTCTGAGTTGAATGGAAGCTATTAATTTAATTGTTATTTTATATTCAATGTTTTATTCTGTTTGGAAGTCGATATGTTATTTATTTTTATAAAATAAAGCTTACAGTTTTGTCCTATAAAGGCAAAGTACCTGGAAATGCATTCCAGTCAAACAGTGCTGTCAACCTGCTGTTTAATCGAAATGTCTGACAGAAAAAGATCTGTAGCTGTGATGAACATTCTAGTTTATAGTTTATGCAATTTTGTTTAGAAACAATGAAAAAAGCAATACTCATTTTTACTCATAAAATACTCATTTTGTTTTCTGCCACAACTTGCCTGAAAACAAAATGAGTATTGTTTTGTGTTTGTAAAACATTCTTGTTTTCCGTTGTTCTATTTTGAAATCTGGGCCATCAAATACTGGATAAAGTAAACAATTCTGACTTAAGAAACTATATTTTAGAAGTAAATTAAATATATATATGGTAATAATGAAGCCTGCCATTTTTGTTTCCCAGATTTATAAAACAAAAATTAAATTAAATATTTGTAAATATTCTTCATTGGCGCAAGAGGCGCCATGGCGTGCGAGGGCCATCTGCCTAGAATCAGATTTCGAGACAGATGTTTTTTCTTTATATAGGGTAGGACTGTTAGCCAGTTACAGTCATATTAGACAGGGACATACTATTTAAATCTGACTCCGAACCACTACAAACATCCATGGCATGGACTTGAATCCTTGGCGCCAGAGAACTTATCATTCGGCCATCAAGTCCCATTTGTAAATGCACTATGTTGTTGTTCTAATGCAGCTGTCAATACAGAGAAACAGTTAATCTTCATTACCTAAGCAAGAGCTGCACCACTGTTACTCATTTAACACTACCAAGGGGGCACGTCTAGCTTGAAGATATGCTACGGACGCGTGTAACACTATCCCCACAACGCTCTACTATCATGTTAGACTGGGACCTACAGTTTAAAGTGGATTCCGAAACACTACAAATATCTTTGACACAGCTGGGACTCGAACCCGAAACCTATGGTACTGAGCACCAGAGCATTTTCTTAAGAGAACATATTGTTGTTAAATAGGTTGTTGATAATTTAAGGAAAAATTGAATCTTGCACATTTTCTATGGATCAAATCAATGCATGCATACGTTGAAGATTTAAGTAAATTACTTGCATGGTCAACAATTAATCATTAAAATTATTAATTATTTTAATTTGAAATCAAAATATGTTTTTTTTTTCATTTTATAAACAAAATACTATAATTTAATTTATTCGAGTTTAAATGCAAGATAAAAAAGAAATTCTAACGAAGCTTGTATATTTAAACACTTAAGTTACAGTGAAATTAAATTAGAGCATACAAAATTGAATACTTTTATCATAATTATCAAAAGTTTACTATTAAAATAACTTTATCAAAACTGGAAAATTATGGCATGAAAAAATTACCATTTTCTAAATAGCTTGTTTAATTAATTATAGAAAGAATTCAAAATAATTTGATTAAAAAAACTTTCTTAGAAAAAAATTACCTGAATAAACAAGTCATAATGCATCGTATGTCATGTCAATAATTTTAATGAAATAGAAAATCAACAGAAATACAGTTTTTATTTCTTTTTTAAATATAATAAAAACCTAAATTAGATTTTTTCTTTTTTGCTTACATTTTGTAAATTTGGTTGTGAAAAATAATTATCTGCTTTAGTCTTAAATGGAATAACTTTAAAATGCTTCGACTTGAAAAAAAAAAAAAAAAAAATGGAAGCAATTATTTCGAAGTATTAAAATAACTAAAAAACTAATTTCGAATAAAATAAACCTATCGTCGCGTTAAAAACGATAAAAAAAAATCTTTTGGAAAATAATGAGAAAAAAAAAAAAACGAACTTAGCTTGAAGATTTCTTCTAAATAGAAAAGAAAAATGTTTTTTTATATGCTTGTTTGGACCGCATGTTATATAACGAGCTTATAATGTCTTAAAAATAATGAGGTTAGACCATCTGTTAAAAATTTTATTAACCTAATTAAGAAGAACTTTATTCTTTTTATAAGCATTTAAGCAGAAAATTTCATTAAAATTTAAAAAATCTCAATTTAAAACAACATTTTTTTTTTAAATATAATATCTAATTATTTTGAAAAAATAAAATTTGCATAACAGCATTAATTTAATGATATGTTATATGAAATCCCTTTATGTTTGCTTAATTTTGAAAATTAAGATAACAAAATATGTTACGCAATTTTTTTTTTCATAAACAAATTTTTTCCATTAGCTTTTCTTCAAGTAAATTTGAAAAAAAAAATAGAGCATCCAAACATACGATGAAATAAGCATCAGATTATTTACGATAAAGGAATCAGCGTTTAAATTTTTAATGCTTGTTTTACACTGAAGTGACAAAAGTCATGAGATACCTCTTAATATCGTGTCGGCCTCCTTTCGCCCGGCGAAGTGCAGCAACTCGACGTGGCATGGACTCAACAAGTCGTTGGAAGTCTTCTGCAGGAATATTGAGCCTTGCTGTCTCGATAGACGTCCATAATTGTGAAAGCGTTGATGGTGCAGGATTTTGGGCACGAACAGACCTCTCGATGATGTCCCATAAATGCTCGATGGGATTCATGTCGGGCGATCTAGGTGGCCAGATCATTCGTTGGAATTGTCCAAAATGTTCTCCAAACCAATCGCGAACAGTTGTGGCCCGGTGACATGGCGCATTGTCATCCATAAAAATCCCATCGTTGTTTGGGTACATGAAGTCCATGAATGGCTGCAAGTGATCTCCAAGTAGCTGAACATAAGCATTTCCAGTCAATGTTCGGTCCAGTCGCACCAGAGGACAAGTCCATGCCATGAAAAAACAGCCTACACCACTACGGAGCCACCACCAGCTTGAACAGTGCTTTGCTGACAGTTTGGGTCCATGGCTTCGTGGGGTCTGCGCCACACTCGAACCCTACCATCAGCTCTTACCAACTGAAATCGTGACTCATCGGACCAGGCCACGGTTTTTCCATTCATCTAGTTACCAACCGATATGCTCACGTGCCCACGAGAGTCGCTGCAAGCGATGTCGTTCTGTCAGTAAAGGCACTCGAGTCGGTCTTCTGCTGGAATAGCCCAAGAAAGCCAAATTTCTCCGCACAGTTCTAACAGACAAGTCCCTTGTACGTCCCATTGATTTCTGCGGTTATTTGACGCAGTGTTGTTTGTCTGTTAGAATTTACGACTCTTTGCAGACGTCGCCGGTCTCGGTCGTTAAGTGCAGGTGGTCGACCACTGCGCTGTCCATGGTGGGATGTTATGCCTGAAATTTCATACTCTCGGCACACTCTTGACACAGTGGATCTGGGAATGTTGAATTCCCTAACGATTTCCGAAATGGCATGACCCATGCGTCTAGCTCCAACTAACATTCCGCGTTCAAAGTCTGTTAATTCCCGTCGTGCGGTCATCATCACGTGAAAACCTCTTCACATAAATAACTTGAACAGAAATGAAAGCTCTGCGAAAGCACTGCGCATTTATACCTGTTCTACGCAATGCTACTGCCATCTGAAAATTTTCATATTGCTATCCCATGACTTTTGTCACTTCAGTGTAATTTAGAGGGCTAAAGTTTTGGTTAATATTTAGATGCTGAAATTTAAAAAAAAAATGGATTGTTTATTATGTAGTGAAATTTAACTACTTTTTTAAATATACTTTACAAATATTTATTTTTTAAAACTTTTCTACGGTTTATGCTAAAACATCTATCAATTGAACCACTTATTTTGGTTAATATGTAATTTAATCCACTCTTTTGCTGAACTTCGGGAATCACTGAATTGTCACAAATTTCCTCCAACATCAGTATATACATAGATGCATTGTCCTCCAAATATTTTCGTCATCAAGTTTATAGATTAAATTTCATGCAAATCATTATTCTCCTAATAATTAAAGCTTCCTGGTGGCCCAGTGGTTAGCTCTGTGGCATTTGTTGCCACAGGTTTCAGGTTCGAATCGTGGCATGGAAGCTAGTGAGTAGTTCGGGAACGTCTTTAAACTGTAGGTCCAGGTCTGTTTAACCGTCGTATGCAAAAGTATGACCATAGAGCAACAAACCAAACCTAATAGTTAAGTTGAAAGAAGCGAAACTTTATATTATACAGCAATTTTTGTAATGCATTTTACAATAAAAAAAAAACTTAATTTTCTAGTCTTGAAAGTAATATATATTATAATCTAGATGTGTAATCAATTATTGTTTTGACAAAACTGTTGATTAAAATGATAAAATTGCAATTTTTTCCAGAAATACAACATGTATATGTAGAGGTCTTATTATCTTTAAATAGTATACTTAGATGGCAGCATCTGAAACTGCTATGAAATAAAATTTAATTAACTGATTAAACTGAACTACAGGAAGCGGAGGAAAGAGGGAGAGCCGCAAATATGGCAACGGATAGCTTGTTATTATATCATTAACATATTTTGTAAATATGTAAATAATATGTAAAGAGTGCTGGTGTGTATTAACGAAAATGGAAAACGAGTGGCCAGTTTGTATTTTTTTTAATTCTTCATCGCCCCTTTATATACGAGTGGATTCGAGAAGTATGTAGTCACTTGATTTAGACTACCGATTTGTTTACCGATTTAGACTACCGATTCTTAAATAGCTATACTCCAATCAACTTGATGAAGAATGTTTGAAAATCCAATAATTGAAGTTCCGAAAATTGAAAACCACGATGTCAAATAGTTAATGTTCCGAAAGTTGAAAGCTGGCTGAAAAGTGTTGTGGCTCAACAGCCTGCTTCTAATATTGATAGTGTTTCAAATCAAAAGCTATGTTATTGCACAAAAAAAAAATCAAAAGCAAAATTATTGCGCAAAGTTCTGGTTATTTTTTAAGTCGCCACGAAGTGTATTTTGTGTACATATCCATCAGCCGGTAGTGTACTCCTTATATTTTACACGTTTACATGATCTCTAATTCCCACTAAAAGGATTACCATTCGCTTTAGAAGTTGTGTGCCATATAATGATTAGAATTAAGAAATATTTTGTACCACGTAATGTTTAATTTAGAATAGATTATTCATGATTTAACACTTTCTTCGTTTACTGAGAAGTCCTTTTTCTTTTTTTAATTTTTAATACTAAAAATATAATAAAATATTCCTTACGTTTAAAAACAATGTACTACTAAATACTTTCATTAAAAGGAATCAACACCTGTTTTTTTATTACTGTATATGATTATACGTTTTTCCTGTTTTTAAGTAAATTTTTCATAGGAAATATGGACATGAACCTTGAATTTTAGAACTATAAGGCATTCTACTTTTTCCTCCCAACTGAATTTTCCTCTCGATCAGTTAAGGAATTTTTCATAATTATAAATAAATGATGACACACACACAAAAAATTATTAGAAATTAAAAGAATTATTAAATGGATTTATTTATAAAAAATTAATATTTACTCCTTAATAAATTATAAATTTTGAAACTGAAAAATGATAAATGCGTTAGAACATTAAAACTGGATATTATTTATAGCATATTCTTATTAAATATGTTTATATATGTATATATTTTTATAGTAAAAAGTAAGTACAGAGGCAGTAAGGTATCACCATGTTACTTAGATGCCACACAGTCTCAGTTGATAAACAGTGTTTTTGTGTACTTTTTACATGTCAATTGGTGACAGAATTGCAACTTTCAACGTGATTTGAATCAGCAAAATTAATGTATGATCCTAGTTAATAAGTATATATAGAGTGGTTATTTGAACAAGCTTACAATGATTATTTAACAAGTATACAGTCATTATTTCACAGCGAGTATGTGGAAAAATATATGAATTTATACAATTAGTATATATTCTAGCCAACGGCCGTACCATGCTGAATATACCGGTTCTCGTTAGATCACCGAAGTTAAGCATCATTGGGCGCGGTCAGTACTTGGGTGGGTGACCACCTGGGAACACTGCGTGCCGTTGGCAAATTTGGGACCTGAATGGTCTAGCGCTCTGGCGCTCGGTGCCACAGGTTTCGGGTTCTAATCCGAGCAGCGGTGCCATGGATGTTTGTAGTGGTTCGCAATCCACTTTAAGCCGTAGGTCCCGGTCTTCTATGACTGTAAGAGCGTCACGGAGCAAAAGTCAGGCTTCTACCTACGGGTGCTCCATCACAACAGAAGCTGCTTCCTTCCCCTTCAATCATGAGTCCATATGGGCTCGTGGGCTTGGCCAGCCAAGTGGGATAAGAAACAACAACAACCACAGTATATATTCTTTCAGTGAACAAAGTCGTTGTACCGAAATTCCTGATGCATAGAATAAAAAATATGCTTCTGAATATCCAAAGAAATTTTTATTTTAAATTAAAATAAAACCAGTTTTATTAGCAACAAAATTTTAAAAAAAGTGATCCTTGGATGAGTTCTGAATAAATAACAATAATTTAAAATATTTGATAAATTGGGTTTAAGAAATGAATTTAATATAAAAACTTAAAATTAATTATAAGACATGATTAAGCCTATGATACATATAACTGTTTGAGACATGTAAATATTTCAGTTCTAATGATATATATTAATTCATTTTTCTTTAATTAAGATGATTGTTAATCAACAATCTAAAACTTGGAATATATGTTTTGCTTTTATTTTCATTTATTCTTTCACTTGAATATATTGCATCTTTTTTTCCACTCTATCAAATAATTTGTATTAATTAAGTAATTTGACTTTGAATTTAATTTAATTCATTTATGACGATTTCATGGAAGTTCAAGCAAAAAACTGAACTTTAATTTGCCGTCAAATATTTTTAAGTAATTAATTAAAGTATCGACTAGGGAAATATTTGGAAAATGAAAGAAAGGAAAGTTTCAATTTTTTATTTATTTCTTTAGTAAGGAGTGGAAGATTTTTTTTGGTGCTTGATTTGAATGTAATTATTTATCCAATGACGACATGCTAATTTATTTTATATCAAGACATTTAAATTTTAATTACTATGCAATATAAAATATATTATTAACTTTTCAGTAATATTAACTATGTCTTTCAGAAGTAAATAATTTATTAAATTGAAACAAGTTTTAAAATTACTCTTATTCAATATGAGGAAAAATATTTCACTTTAGAATATGGAGTTTAATAGTAATATGTTTTCAAATTAATAGAGTCATATGACTAGAAATAATTCTTTTTTTTTTTGTGTCTATAAATAAAATATATTTTGAAAATTAATTTAAAGTATATTTTTTGTAAAATAAATGTAAAAAGTTAAATTAAATCCGTACGGTCACAGATAAAGTGTTATTACAAATTTACTTAGAATAAGAACTACTTCTTATCAAGCAATCGGTATGAATGTTCAATGTTTAACATGTGTTACTTCGTTGAAGTTTGAACACATAATTGCATTGTTTGATTTCGTTTGTCGGTCTATGGTCAATTTTTATACACTTTAGGCTAATTAGGCCAGAACCTACAGTTTAACGTGAATTCCGAACTACTAACAAACATCCATACCACTGCCAGTATTTGAACCTGAAGCTTGAGGTACAAAAGGCCATCTGTCAATCAGCCAATTGGCCACGAGGCCACCATATATTTTAATGAGTTTTGAACATGTTGAAAGTTTTACTTTTCTTACTTCATTGGGAGAAAAATACAACTGAACCGCATTAAATAGAAAGGGCATAACATGGAATGGGAGGACGTTTACGAACGACATAAACCAGCTGAAATAACTAATCAAAATTGTTTTAAACGTTCGAAGATGGTGATTTTTAAGGATTACCACAATCACCATGGTCAGCTGTTAAACTTAGTCAAATAATTGCTGATGAGAGTTATGGACTGCAAGTGATGCCTTTGAATTATAGAATGGAAAACGGGTAAAATACCTTGAAAGATAACAACATTTTTTTTTAATTTAAAATGGTCAGTCACAGTTTCCGAAGCACATCAAAAACTATTCGCAAAAGCTTCGATGGGTTGTCCAACCCAACCAGCTACATTTTTCAGACATTGTTGCGTTTGATTTACATCTGTTTTGATCGATGATTCAGGACCTGTCTTACATTTTTTTGAAGTCAAAATTTGGATATATTCGTGAACAGCCTAAAAAAGACTTGCTGTTTTTCGACGACGAATTCATCTTTTGTCAGAGACATGGAGAAAAGTAACATTTAACTATGGACAAAATTTTGATCGACGCCCCAACAGTTACAAATAGTTCAAATTTAATTAAATAAATATGTTGTTTTAAAAAAAAAACCCATAAAAATTAAGTTTAATACATAATATAATAAATTTAATTTTCAAAAGATTAGATATATTTTTATATATTTTTAAGCCTTACTTTAAAACATTCATCATTCTAGATATTAAAAGTTCTATGTTTGAATTTTATCAATTAATATTAAATATATGAAGAATTGAAAAAAAATACACACACTCACACACAGACATAGACACAAACACACACAGACACACGCAGGCACACACATACATGCACACATATACACACATACACACACATATATACACACATACACACATACACGCACACACACACACACACACACACACACACACACATATATATATATATATATATATATACACATATATGTATATATGTGTGTGTGTTTGTATGTGGTGTATTTAATTTTACATTTTCATAATGTATCGTGATTGAAATTTAAAAAACATAACTATTAAAAGAAATATCCCATATCTTTCAGTAAAGTTTTTTTTTCATACTTATACATTTATCTATTACTTTCAAAACATTTCTTCCCTTAATTACATGCAAACTAACAAAACTTTTAAAGATAAAACATAAATAATGCATCTCCCACACTTCCGAGAAGAAAAGTTAAAATTTCCACCACTAAAGAAGATAAAAACGAATAAGTGTGAATTTAAAAACCAAAAAAAAAAAAAATTATAATTCAAAAAAATAAATAAAATAAAGTTTAAAAACGCCATAAGTAAAAGCATACCGCCACATGCCACTCAAAACTAAATTTAGCGTCAAAAAAATGTGACAGACTTTCCACTTTAATAAAAGATAACTTTATCTCGCACGTCTTTGGATCAGTCAGTACCATACAGAGAAAAAAATAGCGGTAAATACGTAATGCCAGCGAATAAAAAAAAGGTCAGTGGGGAGTTAGGCTAAGCGATTATACATTCAAAAGGCGTAACTCACTGTCCGGATCACGTACGAAACAGTCGAACGGCGATCGGACTCTTTATTTTGGGGCTTACCCACCCACCCATTCAGAATTAAATGGGTGGCAAGGGCTGATTTTACGCTATTTTGCGCCCCTGTTCATACATCATGCAGGGGATGAATTTATTCCATTTGCTTTATTCCTAACGAGTTTGGGTGAGTATCATCAATCGAAGTATGAAAGTTGCAGAGCGAAGGAAGGTGTAGTAATTCGATTGAATTATGCGACGAGTTCTGTTACCTTCTCTGCTTTTGCTTATTTGTATCAGGGAAATATATCCATGTGTTCTTCTAATTCTAGAATTTGAAACACAGTGTTATTTATTACGTAAGGATATTGTTCCATCAAGAAGTTTTGTCAAATCTGTGACGTGTTAGGGTTTGGAGTAATGGAATTAATGAATCCTTCAAATGTTTTCTATTGTTCTAGTAAACGCAGTTTTAAACTTAATGAATTAAATGAAAGTGTATTAGAAGGGAAGTATATGCGATTTCTGTTTTGCACAAATAAAAGTATCTATTTAAATTGAAAATTCCTGGTTGCATAATTTTCTTACGAAAATTTATATGTTTAACATAAAATGGATTCAACAATATTATGCATAAATATATCAGTAAATACAAAGGATATATTAGGGCTATATAAAATAATATATTAGTGCAATACATTCATTTACTCATTTTGGTTCATTCAGCGCTATGGCCATTGGTACCACAGAGTTCAGGTTCGAATCGTAGCGGTGGCATGGATGTTTATCCCTGATTCCGAATCCCCATTAAACTGTTCGTCCATGTCTAATATGTGTACATAGCATAAAGTGTGCAAAAAAAAAAATAACCGTTGAACAATAAACCAAACCAAACTAATACGCATGTAATATATATATATATATATATATATATATATATATATATATATATATATATATATATATATATTTAATTCTTTCAATTTCATATTAGTATCTTTCATATTAGTTTTTGAAATTAAAGTAAACTTTAAAAAATTTCCCGTTTTATACTGTAAAGTTTTTTTCTGGTTCTTTTACATTTTTTTATTACTTTCAAAATATTTCTTCTCTAAATTATATGCAAACTAACAAAACTGTTACAGATAAAACATAAGTAATGCATCTGTAACATTTATCACTAAAAAAGTTAAAATTTTCCACCACTAAAGAAGATGAAATCGAATAAGTGTAAAAATGAATTTAAAACCTCTAAAAAAATTATAATTCACAAAAAATAAAGTTTAAAAAGGCCATAAGGAAGCATACCGCCACATGCCACTCAAAACTAAATTTAGCGTCAAAAAGATGTGACAGACTTTCCACTTTAATAAAAGATAACTTTATCTCGCACGTCTTTGGATCAGTCAGTACCATACAGAGAAAAAAATAGCGGTAAATACGTAATGCCAGCGAAGAAAAAAAAGGTCAGTGGGGAGTTAGGCTAAACGATTATACATTCAAAAGGCGTAACTCACTGTCCGGATCACGTACGAAACAGTCGAACGGCGATCGGACTCTTTATTTTGGGGCTTACCCACCCACCCATTCAGAATTAAATGGGTGGCAAGGGCTGATTTTACGCTATTTTGCGCCCCTGTTCATACATCATGCAGGGGATGAATTTATTCCATTTGCTTTATTCCTAACGAGTTTGGGTGAGTATCATCAATCGAAGTATGAAGGAAGGTGTAGTAATTCGATTGATTTATGCGACGAGTTCTGTAACCTTCTCTGCTTTTGATTATTTATGTCAGAGAAATACATCCATATATTCTTCTAGTTCTTGAATTTGACGTACATTGAACAGCACAGTTGGTTTAATGTGAAACTCATGAAACATACGTAGTAATTTCGATTCAAAATATCACTCTTAGCCGAATTCACTTTCTTTAAACCGCTTACCGCGCCATCTATTAATACACTTTGGAACGTTTTTTGCTGTCGTATCATTTCCATCTTCTTCAAGTATCTTCAATTTAAATTTGAACTCATTGTGACGCCTAATTCTATTTTTACACTATTTTGGAAATGGGACTATAATTATAATCACGCTGTATATTTATATGTGTTGTGTATTTGTGAATGTTTGTATATTTAATTTTTACAATTTCATAATATATCATTTTTGAAATTAAAGATAACTCTAATATAATAAAACTTAAAATAAATAATAAAAAATACCCCATATCTTTAAACAAAGTTTTTTTTTTGTGCTTTTACATTTATCTATTACTTTCAAAATACTTCTCTCTATAATTATATGCAAACTAACAAAACTTTTAAAGATAAAACATAAATAATTCATCTCACAGACTTACCAGCAGAAAAGTTAAAAATTTCAACACTTAAAGAAGATAAAAACGCATAAGTGTGAATTTAAAACCTCAAAAATATTATAATTCAAAAAAATAAATAAATAGAGCTTAAAAACTCCATAAGGAAAAACATACCACCGCATGCCACTCAAAACTAAATTTAGCGTCAAAAAAATGTGACAGACTTTCCACTTTAATAAAAGATAACTTTATCTCGCACGTCTTTGGATCAGTCAGTACCATACAGAGAAAAAAATAGCGGTAAATACGTAATGCCAGCGAATAAAAAAAAGGTCAGTGGGGAGTTAGGCTAAGCGATTATACATTCAAAAGGCGTAACTCACTGTCCGGATCACGTACGAAACAGTCGAACGGCCCACCCACCCATTCAGAATTAAATGGGTGGCAAGGGCTGATTTTACACTATTTTGCGCCCCTGTTCATACATCATGCAGGGGGTGAATTTATTCCATTTGCTTTATTCCTAACGAGTTTGGGTGAGTATCATCAATCGAAGTATGAAAGTTGCAGAGCGAAGGAAGGTGTAGTAATTCGATTGAATTATGCGACGAGTTCTGTTACCTTCTCTGCTTTTGCTTATTTGTATCAGGGAAATATATCCATGTGTTCTTCTAATTCTAGAATTTGAAACACAGTGTTATTTATTACGTAAGGATATTGTTCCATCAAGAAGTTTTGTCGAATCTGTGACGTGTTAGGGTTTGGAGTAATGGAATTAATGAATCCTTCAAATTTTTTCTATTGTTCTAGTAAACGCAGTTTTAAACTTAATGAATTAAATGAAAGTGTATTAGAAGGGAAGTATATGCGATTTCTGTTTTGCACAAATAAAAGTATCTATTTAAATTGAAAATTCCTGGTTGCATAATTTTCTTACGAAAATTTGTATGTTTAACGTAAAATGGATTCAATAATATTATGCATAAATATATCAGTAAATACAAAGAATATATTAGGGCTATATAAAATAATATATTAGTGCAATACATTCATTTACTCATTTTGGTTCATTCAGCGCTATGGCCATTGGTACCACAGAGTTCAGGTTCGAATCGTAGCGGTGGCATGGATGTTTATCCCTGATTCCGAATCCCCATTAAACTGTTCGTCCATGTCTAATATGTGTACATAGCATACAGTGTGCAAAAAAAAAATAACCGTAGAACAATAAACCAAACCAAACTAATACGCATGTAATATATATATATTTAATTTTTTCAATTTCATATTAGTATCTTTCATATTAGTTTTTGAAATTAAAGTAAACTTTAAAAAATTTCCCGTTTTATACTGTAAAGTTTTTTTCTGGTTCTTTTACATTTTTTTATTACTTTCAAAATATTTCTTCTCTAAATTATATGCAAACTAACAAAACTGTTACAGATAAAACATAAGTAATGCATCTGTAACATTTATCACTAAAAAAGTTAAAATTTTCCACCACTAAAGAAGAAGAAATCGAATAAGTGTAAAAATGAATTTAAAACCTCTAAAAAAATTATAATTCACAAAAAATAAAGTTTAAAAAGGCCATAAGGAAGCATACCGCCGCATGCCACTCAAAACTAAATTTAGCGTCAAAAAAATGTGACAGACTTTCCACTTTAATAAAAGATAACTTTATCTCGCACGTCTTTGGATCAGTCAGTACCATACAGAGAAAAAAATAGCGGTAAATACGTAATGCCAGCGAAGAAAAAAAGGTCAGTGGAGAGTTAGGCTAAACGATTATACATTCAAAAGGCGTAACTCACTGTCCGGATCACGTACGAAACAGTCGAACGGCGATCGGACTCTTTATTTTGGGCTTACCCACCCCCCATTCAGAATTAAATGGGTGGCAAGGGCTGATTTTACGCTATTTTGCGCCCCTGTTCATACATCATGCAGGGGATGAATTTATTCCATTTGCTTTATTCCTAACGAGTTTGGGTGAGTATCATCAATCGAAGTATGAAGGAAGGTGGAGTAATTCGATTGATTTATGCGACGAGTTCTGTTACCTTCTCTGCTTTTGCTTATTTGTGTCAGGGAAATATATCCATGTGTTCTTCTAATTCTAGAATTTTAAATAAAGTGTTATTGCATAATGCTATTGCTAAATCAAGAAGTTTTGTCGAATCTGTGGCTAGTGTTATGCTTTTGAAATTAATGGAATTAATGAATATTTCAAATGTTTTCTATTAGTTCTTCTTAAATTTAATGAATTAAAGGAAGTATTAGAATATACAATTTCTATTTTACACAAACTGAACTGTCTGTTTGGATTGAAAATACCTGGGTTGCAAGTTTTACCCACGATATTTTATATGCAAAACATTAAATAGATTCAAGTAATACTATTCATATGGGTAAATACAACTTATATATATTCGGGAAATACATTCATTTTTGTTCTAATGCACATGCAAAACAAAATGCTAAATGTTTTCGTTTTTAACATTTTGTTTAATAAATAATAAATTATTTATTTAACAAAATGTTAAATAATAAATTTTCGTTTTTTAAATCAGTTTTATATAATTTAGTTGAAAATATATAATTGGTTCCTTTATACATTAGAAAAAGAATCATCATTACAAATTTGTGCTGGCATTAAAGTCTTTTTTTTCTCATAATATATTTTAATCCAGTAATAAGTATAATCAATTCAAAATCTGAAATTTGTTTAACTATACAAATTCTAATTATGCTTTATAACAAACTAACAATTAAGCAACAAATTGACAAGAAATTGTTTTACAAAAGGGTTTTTTTTTATTTAATATTTTAAAATTTAGAATTGTAAATGAAATTAAATAATCAAACACAATTTACAATAGACAGTTAAAAACTAAATTAAAAAAAGATTAACTGTCCTATAGTAGGACTTATTAATAACATGTAACCTACCTGACAATTAACTGACATATATTAATGACCTATAAACAATTTTCAATTAAATTATGAAGACTATAATACTTATATTAATCTTTCATAAATTATTTAAAATAAATTTTCTTATTATATTTAGAAGAAACCTTCGAATTGAAAAAAATGCTAATGCTAATACAGAATTGTAATTGCTAATGCAAAAAGTCTAATACAAATTCATTCTACCTTGCGCGAATAGGAATTTAAACATCGCGTCAGGTCAATATTAAATATATTTTGCTATTTTATATTATACATTTATTATTTACACATTTATTTTATATTATACATTTATTTTCACTTCAAATCTCATTGCAATCTTAAATATCACTAATTATATTTTTAATTCTGTTATTCATATAAATTATTTTAATATATTTTTAAAGATATCAAAATTGACTAAACTTTGGATAAAATATTTATCAAACATCTATCAGAAATATCTAATTATCTATCTAAATCTTCTCGATAAATTTTTAGTGTGATTCTTTACTCTCTAATATATACGTAACATGACGTCCAATACAGAAATAAATCATAAAACTTATTTACTATTCATCCGCAGAGAAAAATTATGAATAGCCTTCTAATATGTCAGCGGGAGCTTGCTAATATACCACTCTACAACGTGATACAGGGAATCATCCAAAGTGCAAAAGCATCTCCAGGTGAAGCAAGAAAAAATTCTGAAAGATATGGATGGGAGAAAACATCATCCCCAACTTCCCTCATTCCTGAGGCCCATCAGAAGAAGCACAAGAATTCCCACTCTTTTCATCTCTATGGAAATGCATTGCTCTGGCCCGTTTAATTTTCCTACATAGCGAGGGACTTTGGAATTCAGCACTTTCTATGGGTAAGAAGAAAGACTGAGAAGTAAAAGGAGGAAAAAACATCCTCCCATCCTTTCGGAATGTAAACATATTTTTCGTTAAGACCTGAGGAGAGAGGCATTAATGTCAGGCGTTTGAGTGTTTTGGCTCCTGCTGAGCTGCGATACGACCCGGGGAATGGTTTGCAGGCACCTGCGATGGGATTTTCAATTTTTCCATTTTCCATCTAGTTGGAATGAAACTTTCTACTGTTTGTAACTGCTGGCAGAAAAGTAATTGAACTTATACTGTTTTTGAATTAGAGAATTAGAGAAATTTTTATGAGTTACAAATAAAATGGACTCGGCATAAAATATTTCGTTTGTATATTTTAAAATACATAATATTTTATATGCAACGAACACTTTTCTGTAATTAAGTGAATTGAAACAGTCGGTAACGAAATATATGTTATGAAATATATGTTAAACGTTGATTATCTTTTAAATGGTTTAAATAAAATCATTTAAAAATAATCGGCATTTAACATAGAAAATCAAAGCAAAATTAATTTTTGTATATATTAATTAAATTATCTACGTACTTTATTTTCATTTATCTTATCTATGTACATTATTATTTTATTATGACGATTATAATACTTATATAAGTATTTTACGTTATTTAAAATAAATTTTTCATATTATATTTAGCAAACATTCAAATTGAAAAAATGCAACCATGCTAATGCTAATGCAAAATTCAAATATCAATGCAAGCTAATTGCATTAATTGCAAAATTCAAATTCTAATAAAGATTCGTTCTTCTTGGCGCAAGTAATAGGTATAAAAATAACAAGTACGGTCAATATAAAATATTTTCTTTTTTATTTTTTTTCATTTAATGTAACTGAATTTTTTTAATACATTTAGGCACATTCTAAGAATTAAAAAAAACATTTTTCACTGCCAATCTTATTGGAATCTTAATTATTATTAATTATCTTGAAAATTGTGTGTTTCACATAAATTAGTTTAATAAAGTTATAAAGTTATTAAATTTTGAAAGAAATATTTATCTACCATATAGTATATCATAAATATTTAATTATCTGTCTGAATCTTCTTGATAAATCTTTCGCTTGATTCTTTATTCTCTAATATATACGAAATATGACAAACAATACTGAGATAGATCATAAAACTTATTTACTATTCACCCACAAAAAAATGAGGAATAACTTTCTAATAAGTCAGTGGGAAGCTTGCTAATATACCACTCTACTACGTGATACCGGGAATCATCCAAAGTGCAAAAGCATCTCCAGGTGAAGCACGAAAAAATCCCTAAAAGATATGGATGGGAGAAAACATCATCCCCAACTTCCCTCATTCCTGAAGCCCAAGAATTCCCACTCTTTTCATCTCCATGGAAATGCATTCCTCTGGCCCGTTTAATTTCCCTACATAGCGAGGGGCTTTGGAATTCAGCACTTTCTATGGGTAAGACCAAAGACTGAAGAAGTAAGAGGAGGAAAAAACATCCTTCCATCCCTTTCGGAATATAAACATATTTTTCGTTAAGACTTGAGGAGAGAGGCATTAATGTCAGGCGTCAGAGTGCTTTGGCTTCTGCTGAACTGCGATACGACCAGGGAAATGGTTTGCAGGCACCTGCGATGAGATTTTCCATTTTTCCATTTTCAAACCTGTTCAAATAAAACTGAATTTATACTGTTTATGAATTAGAGAATTGGAGAAATTTTTATGAGTAAGAAATAAAATGGTCTTGGCATAAAATGCTTCTTTTGTATGGTTTAAAACATATATTATGGAAGTTTTATGTAAATAAGTGAATTGAAGAAGTCCTTAATCTTATATGACGAAACATAAATATTTAATAAAATTACCGGTAGTTAAAGGAGAATTATTTTTTATCTATTTACTTCTTTTTCATATGAATAGTATTTAAAGACAATTCAAACACAGGACTTTGTATAGTAAGAATAACAATATAATACACTGGCCTCCAAAAGTTAAGGAACGGCCGGATTTTTGCGCCTAATTCGCAAAGGAATGAATGTAGAAACACCAAATTTGGATGACATGAGTACAAACCAGTTATGTATTGAGCAATATAGAAGTTTACATGAGAAAATCGCCAAAATACTTTACAACAAAAAAAAGGCAATCTCGCTGGAAAAGTCCATTCTTGAAAAGAGTAATAATCACAGCTTTATGAGGTAAAATATCATAGAAACCTAACAAAAATGAGTTTTAATAAGGGATATACCCACCGTATTTCCCGATCAATGTTATTGGAACCTTAAATATTACTAATTTAATTCACTTTATATGAATCATAGAATTAAAAAAAAATTAGTAATATTTAATTTGTTGTTGTTGTTGTTTCTTATCCCACTTGGCTGGCCAAGCCCACAAGCCCATATGGATTCAATATTTAATGTTCCAACAATATTGGCAGTGAAAAATACAATTTTTTTAACTATATTAATATAATACATTATAACTGTTTTAAATTACTTAATATAGTTATAAGGTGATCGAAATATCTATCACATCTAACATATATCATAAATATCTAATTATCTTTCTGAATCTTCTTGATAAATCTTTCGTGTGATTCTTTATTCTCTAACACATACTAAATATGGCATTCAATACAGAGATATATCATAAAACTTATTTTCTATTCATCCACAGAAAAAAAAAGCGATGAATAGCTTTCTAATAAGTCAGCGGGAGCTTGCTAATATACCACTTTACATCGTGATACGGGGAATCATCCAAAGTGCAAAATTATCTGCAGGTGAAGCACCGAAAACCTGTGAAAGATATGGATGGGAGAAACATCATTCCCAACTTCCCTCATTCCTGAAGCCCATCAGAAGAAGCCCAAGAATTCCCGCTCTTTTCATCTCCATGGAAATGCATTCCTCTGGCGCGTTTAACTTCCCTACATAGCGTGGGGCTTTGTAATTCAGCACTTTCTATGGGTAAGACCAAAGACTGAAGTAAAAGGAGAACGAAAAAACATCCTCCCACCCCTTTCGAAATGTAAACATATTTTTCGTTAAGACCTTAAGAGATGGACATTAATGTCAGGCGTTAGAGTGCTTTGGCTCCTGCTGAGCTGAGATACGACCAGGGGAATGGTTTGCAGGCACCTGCGATGGGATTTTCCATTTTTCCATTTTCAACCCCGATGGAATAAAACGTTCTACTGTTTGTAACTGCTGACTGAGAAATAATTGAATTTATACTGTGTTTTGAATTAGAGAATTGGAACAGTTTTTATGACTTGGCATAAAGTGTTTCTTTGCATGTTATAAAATATATATTATGGAAGTTTTTATATGCTACAAACACTTTTAAGCAAATAAGTAAATTGAATCAGTCGTTAATATTATATAACGAAATATAATCATTTTATAAAATAGTATTTATTACACGTAGAAAATCAAAGCAAAATTAATTTTTATCTTTGTAATATATTTTCATATGAATAATATTTAAAGATAAGGGCCTGTAACCGAATGGTTAGCGCACTGTAGCTCGTTACCACAAGTTTCGGATTCGTGTTCCGGCAGTGCCATGGATGTTTTTAGTGGTTCGGAATCCACTTTAAATAGTAGATATATAGCTAGCTACCTGATGTCTAATTAGCTAATGCTATGGGCATTGGTATTACAGATTTCAGGTTCAAATTCTGATAAAGGCATGTATGATTGCTAGTGGTTCGAAATCCAAGTTAAGCGGTCCACACTTTCTAATAAGCTTATAGTATGCAAAAAATGGTGGAATAGAGATAAAACAAGTCAAAATAATATGCATGTAAAAAATATATTAATCGATTTTTTTTTTCAATTTTATATAATTTGATTGAAAATAGTTAATTGGTTCTTTTATACAGAAAAATAAGAATCAATAAAGTGTATTTTTGATTCTCATTTTTCTGTATAAAAGAACCATCAAGTCATCGAAATTAATTTTTTTCATAATATTTTTCCGTTCAATATTAAGAATATTCAATTAAACGTCTTAAATTTGTTTTATAATAAAATTTTAATTATGTTCCATTACAATTAAACAGTTGAGCAACAAATTCACGAGAAAACATTTTACAAAAAATGTCTCTTATTGAGTATTTTAAAACATAGATTTGTAAATTAAATTAAATTTCATCTAACAAAATTTACGATAAGAACTTAATTGCTTAATTGAAAAAAATGACCAATTCACAGTCACATATTCATGACCGATAAACAATTAAATATTTAAATTAAATTATGTTAATTTTAATATTAATCTTTCATAATTTATTTAAAATAATTTTTTCGTATTATATTTAGCAAACATTCTAATTGCAAAAATTCAAATATGCTGAAGTAATGAAAAATTTTAATAAAAATCTATTCTGTCTTGCATAAATAATAGGTATTCAAACAACAAGTAATGTCTATATAAAATATTATTTGCTAATTTTTTTTAAAAAAACGAAAGATTTTTAAAATATAAAGTAACATTTTAAGAACTGAAAAAGTTATTATTCACTACCAATCTCATTGGAACCTTAAATCTTACTAATTATTTTTTTAAAAATTCTGTTTTCCATATAAATAGCTTTAATACAGTTATAAAGAGATCGAAATTGATTAGACTTTAAATCCTATAATTTATCTACCATACATCATAAATATATAGTTATCTATCTAAATATTCTCGATAAATATTTCGTGTGATTCTTTATTCTCTAATATATACGAAATATGACATCCAATACTGGGATAGATCATAAAACTTATGTACTATTCATCCACACGCACAAAAAAAAATGAGGAATAGCTTTCTAATAAGTCAGCGGGACCTTGCTAATATACCACTCTACAACGTGATACCGGGAATCATCCAAAGTGAAAAAGCATCTCCAGGTGAAGAAAGAAAATCCCTGAAATATATGGATGGGAGAAAACATCATCTCCAACTTCCTTCATCCCTGAAGCCCATCAGAAGAAGCCCAAGAATTCCCACTCTTTTCATCTCCATGGAAATGCATTCCTCTGGCGCGTTTAATTTCCCTACATATCGAGGGGCTTTGGAATTCAGCATTTTCTATGGGTGAGACCAAAGACTGAAGATGTAAAAGGAGGAAAAAAACATCCTCCCATCCCTTTCAGAATGTAAACATATTTTTCGCTAAGACCTGAGGAGAGAGGCATTAATGTCAGGCGTTAGAGTGCTTTGGCTCCTGCTGAGCTGCGATACGACCTGGGGAATGGTTTGCAGGAACCTGTGATGGGATGTTCCATTTTTCCCATTTTCAACCCGTTGGTATAAAACTTTCTACTGTTTGTAACATAATTGAATTCATACTTTTGAATTAGAGAATTGCAGCACTTTTTCTGCGTTAGAAATAAAATGTTTCTTTGTATGTTATAAAATATATATTGAAGAAGTTTTTTATACGCTGCGAACACTTTTGTGTAAGTAAGTGAATTGAAGCAATAGTCAATATTATGTAACAAAATATAATCATTTTATAAAATAATCGGTATTTAACATAGAAAATCAAAGCAAAATTAATTTTTATCTATGTAATTGATTCTAATATGCATAATATTTAAAAATAAGCCCGTGATAGCCGAGTGGTTACCGCTCTGGCGCTCGGTACCACAGGTTTCAGGTTCGTGTTCCGGCGGTTGATGTTTGTAATGGTTCGGAATCCCCTTTAAATAGTAAATATATAGCTAGCTATCTATAATTGGCTAATGCTACGGGCATTGGTATTACAGACTTCAGGTTCAAATTCTGAATGGTGGCACTAATGTTTATTAGTGGTTCGGAATCCAAGTTAAACTGTCCATACCTTTCTAATAAGCTTATAGTGTGCAAAAAATGTTCGAAGAGAGATAAACCAAAAAAACATGTAAAAATATATTACTTGATTTTTTTTTTTCAATTTTATATAATTTGATTGAAAATTATTAATTGTTTCATTTAAACATAAAAATGAAAATCACAAATATATTTTTACTGGAATCGAAATAATTTTTCCGTTCAATATTAAGAATATTCAATTAAAAGTCTTAAATTTGTTTTATAATAAAATTGTAATTATGTTTCATTTCAATTTAACAGTTGATCAAACAAATTCACGAGAAAGCATTTTACAAAAAATTTCTCATATTGAGTATTTTAAAACATAGAATTGTAAATTAAATTAAATTTCCTTAATAAAATTTACAATAAGAATTTAATTGCTTAATTGAAAAAAAAAAGGACCAATTCACTATCATACATTAATAATCGATAAACAATTAATTATTTAAAAATTATGTCAAATTATGTTAATTTTAATATTAATCTTACAAAATAATTTTAAATAAATAATTTATTTAAAATAATTTTTTAATATTATATTTAGCAAACATTCTAATTGTATATATTCAAATATGCTGAAGCTAATGCAAAAATTCTAATAAAAATCCCTTCTGTCCTGCATAAATAATAGGTATTTAAACACCAAGTAAGGTCATTATAAAATATTATGTGATATTTTTTTTTAATACAGCAATATATTTCACATAAATTATGAAACATAGAATTTTAAAAAATAATTAATAATATTTAAGGTTCCAATAAGCTTGGTAGTGAAAATAACATTACTTTAACTATATTAATATAATACCTCATAACTACATCAAAATACTTTAATATAATTATAAATGATCGAAACTGGTTAAAATTTGAATGAAATATGTATCTACCATATATCTTAAATTTATAATTATCTGTCTGAATCTCCTCGATAATTCTTTCGTGTGATTCTTTATTATCTAATATATACGAAATATGACATCCAATACTGAGATAGATCATCAAACTTATTTACTAATCAACCACAAAAAAAATGATGAATAGCTTTCTAATGAGTCAGTGGGAGCTTGCTAATATACCACTCTACAACGTGATACCGGGAATCATCCAAAGTGAAAAAGCATCTCCAGGTGAAGAAAGAAAATCCCTGAAATATATGGATGGGAGAAAACATCATCTCCAACTTCCTTCATCCCTGAAGCCCATCAGAAGAAGCCCAAGAATTCCCACTCTTTTCATCTCCATGGAAATGCATTCCTCTGCCGCGTTTAATTTCCCTACATAGCGAGGGGCTTTGGAATACAGCACTTTCCATGGGTAAGACCAAAGACTGAAAAAAAAACATCCTCCTATCCCTTTCAGAATGTAAACATATTTTTCGTTAAGACTTGAGGAGAGAGGCATTAATGTCAGGCGTTAAAGTGCTTTGGTTCCTGCCGAGCTGCGATACGACCAGGGGAACGGTTTGCAGGCACCTGAGATGGGATTTTCCATTTTTCCATTTTCAACCCATTGGAATAAAACTTTCTACTCTTTTTAACTGCTGACTGAGAAATAATTGAATTTATACTGTTTTTGAATTAGAGAAATGGAACTATTTTTGATGAGTTTGAAATAAAATGGACTTGGCATAAAATGTTTCATTGTATTTTATAAAATACATATTATGGAAGTTTTGTGTAAATAGTTGAATTGAAGCTGTCGTTAATATTATATAATGAAACATAATCATTTAATAAAATAATCGTTATTTAACATAGAAAAACAAAACAAAATTATTTTTTATGTATGTCCTTCCTTTTCATATGAACAGTATTTAAAGACTATTCAAACACAGGAGATTGTATTCTAAGAATAACAATACAATATGTATCGACCGTACATCATAAATATCTAATTATCTTTCTGATTCTCCTTGATTTCCATTTTCAACTCGTTGGAAATAAAACTTTCCCAGTTTTTTAACTGCTGACTTGAAAAATAAATGAATTTATACTGTTTTTGTATTAGAGAATTGGAACTGTTTTTATGACTTGGCATGAAATGTTTCTTTGTATGTTATAAAATATATATTATGGAAGTTTTTATATACTGCGAACACTTTTTTGTAAATAAGTGAATTGAAGCAATCGTTAATATTATAACGGAATATAATCATTTTATAAGATAATCGATATTTAACATAGAATGTCAAAGCAAAATTAATTTTTATCTATATAATTCATTTTCATATTGATAGTATTTAAAAACATTTCAAAAACAGGAGGTTGTATAGTAAGAATAACAGTATAATACACTGGCCTCTAAAATCTAAAGAACAACCGGTTTTTTGCGCCTAATTTGCAAATGAATGAATGTAGAAACACCAAATTAGGATGACCTGAGCACAAAATGGTTATGTATTGACGGCAATATAGAAGTTTACATAAGAAAAACTCAAAAATAATAATTTCTCGCTGGAAACGTCCATTCTTGAAAAAAGTAATAATCACAGTTTTATGTGGTAAAATATCATACAAACCTAACAAAAATGTGTTTTAATAAGGGATATATCCACTGTTTTTCATGATCAATCTCATTGGAACATTAAATAATACTAATTTTATGCACATAATATGAACCATAGAATTAAAAAAAATAATTAATAATATTTAATATTCAAATAAGTGTGTGTTAGCTGTGTTGTTAGTGAAAAATAGCATTACTTTAACTATGTTAATATAATACCTCATAACTATATCAAAGTGCTTTAATACAGTTATAAGATGATCGAAATTGGTTAAATTTTGGATGGAATATTTATTTACCATATATTATAAATAAATAATTATTTTTTTTTATTCTTCTTGATAAATCATTCGTGTGATTCTTTATTCTCTAATATATACGAAATATGGCATCCAATACTGAGATAGATCATAAAACTTATTTACTATTTATCCACAGAAAAAAAAATGATGAATAGCTTTCTAATAAGTCAGAGGGAGCTTGTTAATATACCACTCTACAACGTGATGCCGGGAATCATCCAAAGTGCAAAAGCATTCCAGGTGAAGCAAGAAAACCCCCTGAAATATATGGATGGGAGAAAACATCATCCCCAACTTCCTTCATCCCTGAAGCCCATCAGAAGAAGCCCAAGAATTCCCACTCTTTTCATCTCCATGGAAATGCATTCCTCTGGCGCATTTAATTTCCCTACATAGCGAGGGGCTTTGGAATTCAGCACTTTCTATGGGTAAGACCAAAGACTGAAGAAGTAAAAGGAGAACGAAAAAACATCCCTCCATCCCTTTCGGAATGTAAGCATATTTTTCGTTAAGACCTGAGGAGAGAGGCATTAATGTCAGGCGTTAGAGTGCTTTGGCTCCTGCTGAGCTGCGATACGACTGGGGAATGGTTTGCAAGCACCTGCGATGGGATTTTCCATTTTCCATTTTCAGACCCGTTGGAATAAAACTTTTCACTGCTTGTAACTGCTGGCTGGAAAATAATTGAATTCATACTGATTTTGAATTAGAGATTTGGAGCAATTTTTATGAGTTAGAAATAAAATTTTTCTTTATATGTTATAAAATATATATTATGGAAGTTTTATATATGCTATAAAAACTTTTAAGTAAATAAGTGAATTGAAACAGTCGTTATTATTATAAAACGAAATATATTTTTTTAAATAAAATAATCGGTATTTAATATAGAAAAACAAAGCAAAATTAATTTTTATCTGTGCAATACATTTTCATATGAATGATATTTAAAGATAAGGGCCTTATAGCCGAGTGGCTAGCGCTCTGTACCACAGGCATTCCAGCAGTGCCATGGATGTTTGTAGTGGTTCAATATACACTTTAAATAGTAGATATATAGCTGGCTATCTGATTACTAATTGGCTAATGCTATGGGCATTGGTATTACAGACTTCAGGTTCGAATAGTGGCATGGATGCTTACTATTAGTTCGGAATCCAAATTAAACTGTACGTGCCTTTCTAATAAGTTTAACGTATTCAAGAAATGGTCGAAGAGAGGTAAACCAAGCCAAACTAATATGCATGTAAAAAATATATTAATTGATTTTTTTAATTTTATATAATTTGATTGCAAATGGTTAATTGGTTCATTTATACATAAAAATTAAAATGACCAATACACAATTTTACCGGCATCGAAATTATTTTTCTAATATTTTTCCGTTCAATATTAAGAATATTCAATTAAAGTCTAAAATTTTTTTTATAATAAAAATTATAATTATGTTTCATTACAATTAAACAGTTGAGCAACAAATTCACGAGGAAGCATTTTACAAAAAAATTCTCTTATTGAGTATTTTAAAACATAGAATTGTAAATTAAATTAAATTTCATCTAACAAATTTTACGATAAGAAGTTAATTGCTTAATTGAAAAAAAAGATGATCAATTAACTGTCATATATTAATGACCGATAAAAAAATTAAATATTTAAATTAAATTGTTACTTTTAATATTAATCTTTCATAATTTATTTAAAATAATTTTTTCGTATTATATTTAGCAAACATTATAATTGCAAAAATTCCAATATGCTGAAGCTAATGCAAAAATTCTAATAAAAATCCGTTCTGTCTTGCATAAATAATGGGTATTCAAACACCTAGTTAGGTCTATATAAAATATTATTTTCTATTTTTCTTTTAAAACAACGAAAGCTTTTTAACATATCAAGTAATATTTTAAGAATTGAAAAAAAGTTATTATTCACTACCAATATTATTGGAATCTTAAATATTACTAATTATTTTTTTAAAATTCTATGTTTCATATAAATTATGAAACATAGAATTTAAGAAAAAAATTAATAATATTTGACATTCCAGTAAGTTTGGTAGTGAAAAATAACATTACTTTAACTATATTAATATAATGCCTCATAACTATATAAAATTACTTTAATATAGTTATAAGGAGATCCAAACTGGTTAAAATTGAAATGAAATATTTATGTACCATATATCTTAAATATCTAATTATATTTCTGATTCTTCTTGATGAAACTTTCATGTGATTATTTACTATCTAATATATGCGAAATATGGCATCCAATACTGAGATAGATATATTTACTATTCATCAACAGATAAAAAATGATGAATAGCTTTCTAATAAGTCAGTGGGAGCTTGCTAATATACCACTCTACAACGTGATATGGGGAATCCTCCAAAGTGCAAAAGCATCTCCAGGTGAAGCAAGAAAAACCCCTGAAAGATATGGATGGGAGAAAACATCATCCCCAACTTCCCTCATCCCTGAAGCCCATCAGAAGAAGCCCAAGAATTCCCACTCTTTTCATCTCCATGGAAATGCATTCCTCTGGCGCGTTTAGTTTCCCTACTTAGCGAGGGGCTTTGGAATTCAGCACTTTCTATGGGTAAGTCCAAAGACTGAAGTAAAAGGAGGAAAAAAACATCCTCCCATCCCTTTCGGAATGTAAACATATTTTTCGTTAAGACCTGAGGAGAGAGGCATTAATGTCAGGCGTTAGAGTGCTTTGACACCTGCTGAGTTGCGATACGACCCGGGGAATGGTTTGCTGGCACCTGCAATGGGATTTTCCATTTTCCCATTTTCAACCCGTTGGAATAAAACTTTCCGCTGTTTGTAACTGCTTTTTGAAAAATAATCGAATGTATACTGTTTTTGAATTATAGAATTGAAACTGTTTTTATGAGTTAGAAATAAAATGGGCTTGGCATAAAATGTTTTTTTGTATGTAATAAAATATATATCATAGAAATTTTTATACTGAAGTAATAAGTGAATTGAAGCAGTAGTTAAACATATATAATATAACGAAGTATAATCATTTTGTAAAATAACCGATTTTTAACATAGTAAAACAAAGCAAAATTAATTTTTATCTATGTACTTCATTTTCATACGAATATCATTTAAAGGCAATTCAAACATATAATGTTGTATAGCAAGAATGACAATATAATATGATCAAGACTGACATAGTGGATTGTGCTGAGTTTCAAAACCCTGCAAGTTAACCTAATCTTAATGTTCCATACCTATACCCCGGAATAGTTCGTTAAATCTGATCTGTAGGTTTTTTCCGTTAGGCTTAAGGAAAAGATATGAAATCTCAGATGTTATCGGGGCAATTGACATTGGTGCCCCCATCCCTTTCGGAATGTAAACATATTTTTCGTTAAGACCTGAGGAGAGAGGCATTAATGTCAGGCGTTAGAGTGCTTTGGCTCCTGCTGAGCTGCGATACGACCAGGGGAATGGTTTGCAGGCACCTGCGATGTGATTTTCCATTTTCAGCCCGTTGGAATAAAACTTTCCACTGTTTGTACCTGCTGACTGAAAAATATTTAAATTCAAACTGCTTTTGAATTAGAGAATTGGAGCAATTCTTATGAGTTAGAAATAAAATGGATTTGGCATAAAATGTTTCTTTGTATACTATAAAATATATATTATAGAAGTTTTTTATGTGCTAGGAACACTTTTGTGTAAACAAGTGAATTGAAACAATAATTAGTATTATATAACGAAATATAATTATTTAAAGAATAATCAGTATTTTAACATTGAAAATCAAACTAAAATTAAATTTATCTATGTACTTTATTTTCATATGAATAGTATTTAATGACAATTCAAACATATGAACTTGTATAGTGAGAATAACTATATTATATGATCAGGACTGATCTAGTGGATTGTGTTAAGTTTCGAAATCCTGCAAGTTAACATAACCCTAATGTTCCATGGCAATACCACGGATGAGTTCGATAAATCTGATCTGTAAGTTTACTACATTAGGCTTAAAGAGAAGGATCAAGATATAAAATCCCCCATGTTATGAATGAAAGCATTCATTCGGTACAAGATAGAGCCGGATATGCATGTGATCCTGATTCATTGTTGTTCATGGATGCAAACTAAATTATTTCTAAAAATAAAAACTGGGTGTTTAGCTGTCAGGCTTATTAAAATTGAAAGACAGCACTGCACAACTGCAACGCATAACACACATATAACAATTATATAACAAATATTTAAAAACTCACCTTAAAAGCCAGTTCGTTTAAGGGTCTCTGCACCTTCTGTACTACTTAGAACTCTTCCTCGACTCTGTACTCCCTTTTCTCGTTTCTCTAAGGTCAATCGAGGGACGGGGAAGGAAAACAAAAAAATACGAAAAAAAAAAAAAAAAAAAAAACTTGCAAAACCAAAGTCTAACGTAAAGGTCAAATCCGTCTTTGAAAGAAAGATCTATTAACTTTGAGTTCAAGGTGTTGTAGATGGTTACAAATTAAAATATTTTTTAAATAACAAATCTTTGTTTAGCTGTCATATTTATTAAATTGCAAAGACAGCACTGAACATTATCAAGACTAAAAACAATTATATAATTAAGAACTTAAGAACTGGCTTTTAAGATGATTTTCTAAATATTAGAAAATCATCTTAAAAGCCAGTTCTTTTAAGGCTATTTGTACCCTCCCTTCTGCTTGGAAATATTCACTCGACACTGCGTTCCCTTTTCTCCTCTCTTAAAGTCAAACGAGGGAGGGGGAGGAAAACATAAAATCATGAAAAACCAAAGTTACCCGGGTCAGCAGTCAAAGGGTCAACCCGTCCTTGAAAGAAAGATCTATTGACCTTGAGGTCAAGGTTATAGTTTGTTGTGAGAATGCATGGTGTATCCTTATTGTTATTACTTACCTTATCATTATTAAGATCCTTAGTATTATTAGATCCTTACTCATTCCGAATTGTGATCGTACTAACATATTCAACATCTTTCGATACTATGATAAGTATTTTTCCACGGTAAATTTGAATCTAACTCAATTGTTTATGACATGATCATGAATTCATTGGCTATAATACTTACTTATTTGCTATAATACTTATTTACGAAAATTATTTAATAAAGCAATACAAATCAAATTAAAAACTCACAAATATAAAAGTGGTGAATCTTTATGTTAGAATATACGTATAATTATCATCAAATACTAAATGTGAATCCAGCATAAAACATACATCTATGCAAGAAAAATAGATGCAAAACAACCCACTAATAAATCCATAGAATTGCTCTAATATACCTTTTATAGCCTGATATGGGGAATCATACGAATTTCAAAAGCATCCCCAGGTAAGTAAAAAAAAAACTCAAAAGATTTGGATGAAAGAAAACATGATCCTTAACTTCCTTCATCTCTTCTACCAGAAATTCCGTTCTTTTCATTTCCATGAAATTGTATTTTTCAACTGCTTTTAATTTTCCAGCATAGAGAGAATCTTTGGATCTCAGTACTTTCTATGGGTAATGCCAAATACTGGAGTAAAAATAGGAAAAACAGAAAAAATATCAGGGATCCAATCCTTTTGAAATGCTAACATATTTTTCGTTGAAACCAGAGGAGAGAGGCATTACTGTCAGGCGTTAGAGTTCTTCGGTTTCTGCTGAGCTGCGATATGACCAGGGGAATAGTTCATCATAATACCTGCAAGGATTTTTCATTTTATATCCTTAGAATAAAATTTTAACAGTTGATGAAATTATAATATAATTTTAAAGGTTTTTAAATTATACAAAATGAACTTTACTTTGTAAGTTAGAAATAAAACGTATTGGATATTAAAATTTTTGTTTGGAGATTTTAAAGAAATGTATCAATAAATTTTGAAATAAATTTCGTTAATTTTTAAAATCAGATAGAAGTGAGATTAAAACTTTCAACTTATAACATGGTGCATAGCTTTTTGTAGATTAATATATATGATTTAAATTATATTTTAAAATTTGCTTAGTAAACATTATATCCGTGTATTCTTTCATATAAAGGGCAACAGCTATTTAAGCTCTCAGAAGCGCCCTCTGTAAAGCGAACGAACTTCTTCAATAGTAAAAAGATTGAAAATGAAGCCCTTTATTTTATTATTAATTTTTGATGTTTGTCCGTATGTAACTAAAGATTCAATAAATAATTGTTAATAACTTGAGCTCTTTCATTTAACCCTATTTCCCCCTTTCACATCTGGCCATTTTATAATCATTTATTTGCAATTTGGCATAATGGTCATTTTTTGGTATTTTATACCATTAATTATTTTTTAAATTTTTCATGCTATTCTGCTTACTTACTTTATTTTTTATTTAATTCTAAATTATTTAAAGAAATTGATATATTTTGAAAACATTATAAAATTTTATTAAATAACAGATCGTTGTCTTTTTCTAAAACCAAACATATTTGACATTTATATAAATACAATATTTATTTTAATTGATAGTTAAGATAAATACATTAATTTATTTTTTAACATTTATAAAATATTATCTGATTTAAAAAAAAAAATTAAATACATAAAACAGAGAGACTGATACACATTAATTTAAAATTACAGCTTATTAAATTTTTATAGTGAAGAAAAAAATATTCACTTAAGGTCTTCTTAATTATATAGTCCTTGGATAAAACTTTATATACATATACATTTTTTCGACTAGTGGGCATTTAATAATTAAGGTACAAAAAATAAGTTTATCAGGTCCTAATTATTATTAGTTAATAACGATATTATAGAAATAATGAAAACATTTTCTACAAAGTAATTAATGCATCGGTTTTGAAAACACTATTCTTTGAAAATTTGTTAATTAACTATTTCAGTTATAAATTTAATTAAGAATTATTTTATGCATTCAAATGCTATAAAAATATTTTTGAAGGACATTTAAAAACAATCTATAATGGCAATCATATTATTATTTCATTCTACATAAAAAATAATTGTAATTATTTTTAAAATATTACTACTTCATATTTTTTTTTATTTTATTATATTTTTAGTTCTTTAAATTTATAACTACATGGAATGGTGAACAATTAGGGCATCATACTTAATACATTTGCAACGTACAGTTTGTAAGGATACACTTTGTAGTGTTTAACCTTAAATCTCAGGGGAACGAAGACAGTAATGTTGAACCTTCCATATAATTTTATAGTGTATATTTAACTGAAAGTTTTGTCACTCATTCAGTAGATTCAGATATGATTTTTAGATTTGAATATTTTTTAAATATATATCTATTTACCTTCGTAATAGAAAAAAAAGTTATCCATTTCTGATAAGATTTAAAGAAATTTTGAACCAAAAAGTATAAAAACATTCTATAAATAATCTTGAAAACTCTTGAGAATTGAATTTCAGTTTTAGAAATTTCAAAACAGAATATAGTTAATTATCGGAATTGATTTTGATATTTAATAGGACGCATAATTACATACAAGTTATGAAATTATGCAAAGAAAACTCTTTTAATTGTTTTCTTTGACATTCTGTTGGGATTACCAAGCTGTGCATGTCTTCGCGTACTAGTATCAGTTTAATGTTTATCTGATGTTCATCAATCTCCATAACTCCGGTAGGTGGCGTTACTAATGACGGGAAGTTAAAAGAGAGTTAGAGGCTACCCTCTGGCCTCAACGACGTTTTAGGGAGCTAGGAAAAATGTTATGCAGTTGATTACTGTTAAACGTTGATGCTTGTTTTATGGATAAATGAGAATAATGTATCAAAATAAAAATTGATAATAATTAGCCCTCTACTATAATTCCAGAAAGCTGTTCACCTTAAGATAATCTCCAATCGACATTAAATTAGATACGCAATTTCACTTTTTTTGTATCAAAAACAAGAAATATTAATTGGAACACATCTCATAACACTCAGTCCTAGTTTAGGTTACAATTCAGAAGATGCGAGAAGTTTATTAGCAGATGAGTTATTAACAGAAAATAACTTCCATTTATTAAACAATAGGAAATCATAGCCAATTTTCGTTCACCGCAATAATAACGGATTGTTAGATCTTGCTCTAGTTTCTAAAACAGAGTTGACCTTGAGAAGTGATTAGGAAGTTCAAGATTAAAAAATCAGTTATCACAAGTACATAAGAACAATTATTTTTTCTGAAAGGAAAACTATTACATTTAAACGATTTAAAATTGCATTCGGAGGACAAAAATGTTTTTAGCTCCTTCACTCCTAACATTCCAAAACTTATTAAGCTCTATACCATATAGAATCAAAATTTTAGTAAAATATTAATTATTTTTCTCGGCGAAGCACACACAACCTATAAAAGCAAATAAATGCTCTTGTTAGAATAAAAATATCTGTAGCAGATGAAAAAGAAACTTTAAAAATACATAAAATAGGAAAGTCTCTATACAAAACATCAAGCCTGGATAAATTTCTGTTTATAGATCAGAAACGTCTTTTGAAAAATATTTTAAGACAGTAGTTAAGACTTTCTTTCCTCCATCAGAAATCTTGAAAGCTGTAGATGAATCAAGAAGGGGGAATACCGAAGAAATTGCTAAGGAAATTTTGAAGTTTTTGTTGTGCTCTTAAAATTAACTTACTAAGATACAAACACTTCCAACAGAGAAAACTCCAGGATTTGATGTCGTAGATAATCAAGGTCTCAATATTATTAATGATTATTTTCTAGTCGACTTTCATAAACTCTGTAATGAATAATTAATTTTTTTTTTTAAATGTTTACAGTTTCGTACATACCAAAATGCTTTTAAAATGATAATGGTGATTCTATTCCTTAAGAAATATAAATATAAAGTATATCATAAATATTATAAAAGAATTTCTTTTTTCTCCATTATAGTATTAGAAAAACACTTACCTCAAAGATGAACTTTTAAATTCATGAAGAAAATAAATTCAATCATGGGCAATATGGATTTTATTTAATTAAACTCATGTTTGTGAAAACTGCAACACCATGAAGGACTTACGCGAGTGAGCTGCAATTTTCAGGAAATGCAAATTAGCGTATGATATGCAAATGATTGGAATTTCAAATCCGTAGCGCATGCATATGCTCAGAAGCGCCCTCTGAACGGCGGATGGATCCGAATAAATAGACGGCTGTAGCGAGGCGCGTATGGTTATCGGTGGTTATCTGCTAGTGGTAAACGTTAGCTCAATCGTTACTTATGCCTCTTCGACGAAAGAGAGCGAGATTTGAACAACTTACAGAGTTTGAACGGGGGAGAATCATCGGCCTTTGTGAAGCTGGATTCTCTTATCGTGCAGTAGCCGCTCGTGCGGAGCGTAACAGCAGTACAGTGATGCGTCTTTGGAAGCAGTGGACGGACGAGTGTCGGACAACTTGGAAATCCGGGAGTGGACCCCGAAATGTGACGAAAGACACCATCGCGATCGCGACATACATCGCGATGATAGACACCTGGTCCGCATGGCGCTGATGGACCGTACAGCTTCCTCTAAACAATTGGCAGCACAGTGGTCAATAGCTACAGGTGTTTCATTGTGTGCTTCATCAATTCGTAGACGTCTGCTGCAGCGTTGACTGCGCGCAAGGACGCCTTTATACAGGATCCCTCTCACGCTAAACCATCACCGCCTGCAGCTACAATGGGCAGCTCAGCATAGAGGCTGGCGTGCTGATTGGCCGCATATCGTGTTTTCTGACGAATCCCGCTTTAATTTGTGGTACCATGATGGCCGCATTCGTGTCAGACGCTATGCCGGTGAACGCCACAGTGGACGAACATCCGGAGCATCTCAATTCATAAGAATTGTGGGCAATCTGAACAGCAACCGGTACATCAGTGAAGTTCTACATCCCCAAGCTGTTCCCTTCCTTTAAAGCTTGCCAGGCGCTGTATTTCATCAGGACAATGCCCGCCCTCATATCGCTAGGACTGTTCAATCCTTCTTTGCAACGCGGCAGGTACAGCTTCTTCCTTGGCCTGAGTATTCCCCGGATATGTCGCCGATTGAGCATGTGTGGGATTTCATTGGTCGGCGTCTCGCTCGTGATCCTCGTCCTGTTGCTGCTGCAGTTGAACTTTGGGTGCGCATACAAACAATATGGAATGCTCTTCCTCAGGCAGACATTCAAAATTTGTTTGACTCCATGCCACGTCTTGTAGCTGCACTTATTGCGGCGCGTGGTGGCCACACAAAATACTGATTCCTATCTCTTGTTATTGTTTGTTTGCTTTGAACATTTAATCATTTATTTGTACCACTACCACTCAACTGTGTATTAAATTTCATTCAATTATGACGATTCCTTCATGGTGTTGCAATTTTCACAGACATGAGTTTAGATCAATCGATTATGCGCTCATAGTTCTAATGGACTCCTTTAATGGTGGAAACATAACAATGATTTTGACATCCTTCAATACAATTTAATCCGAAATAGAATGAAAGAAATTCTTCAACCTTCAGATATTACACAAATTTGTTTGGACACTTTAAACCAATTATTTGTAACAATTCACATTAGTGAAGGTCTAGTAATCTGCGGGCAAACTAAAGGTTGTCTTTAAGATTCATTTAGTGTGCCAATAATGTGGATCTTGTAGTCGATATGATCCTTAATATTGAAATGGCTTCCAGCAGTGAATTTGCAAGCTTTGGCAGATGAATTTTATTTGTGATTAAAAATTCTACTAGAAGAATTTGTAAATAAATCACCGTAGAAATTTAAAATTTGGATCGATAAACATGAGATATCTATATCTACATAGAAAACGAATGATCTAGTCATAGGAAAACTCTCAACAGGGCCCACCTTCAAATGGGGAAATAACTCCATTAAAAGGAAATAATTAAGTACTTTGGGAATAATCATCGTAGAGAATTGCGCGAAACATCTTAGGAAACAAACAAAATATCAACAGATCTGAGTAACTTGTTACGAAGGATAAGTAACATCTGGGATACACGCAATAATTCAATCATATCTTGTATAAGACGATAATGGAAAGTGTACTAAATATGGGCACTCTTTCCAACGAATGGAAAAAGGATTGCTATCCATATAAAGGTTCTTCCTTTTATCATAACTGGAACACGCCCTCACTCTCACTTAAAATTGAAAGTAGAAACTGCACTCACTGTTTCGTCCAGAATGTACAAATTTAGCACTTCAAATAACACTGCCTGATTTCGAGGAGAAAATTGCGGAATTGACACTCAATCCAATCCATAATTTTAATTTCAACAATCAAATTGACATTCGAACTCAGTCCTCCTCAATCAATTCAGATTTAGGGGCAGAATTCTGCTCTTTAAAAATTTCGAATAAATTGTGAGGGTGGATGGCTAAATAAAACTGTGACTCTCAAATAAAACTCTCAAAACTGCGTTTTTTAAGCGGAGTTAATAACATGCGTTACCATTTTCGACAAATTTACAGCAAGAAGTAGGTCTGATAGCCTCTGGAATTCCAACCCTATTTAAAGTCCTTATACACCACATACACTCGCAAGGGAATTCCAGCCTTCCCTCCATACTAATAAATAGATTAAATCAGGATGGTTCAAGATAATACGAGATGACATCTCAGTAATGAAACAGAAGATGAAATTGCCACATAAGGCAAATCTAAAGGTCAACCAATACAATAATTGCTCTCTCTCAGAATTGAAAAGTTTATTAAACAGTCCCCTTCTATCAAAATGACAAAAGCAGGAGGATGAAAGCATTAATTGGCCGACATGTTTATAAAATTATTATAAAAAAAAGTGTCAATATCTTCTACTCGATGGACAAGAGAGAAAATCATGCTTTTTACAGAACATGGTACCTTTCCTTCTTTCCAAAATTCCACTTGAGATAGTGAGGCTTTTGTTCCTGTGGGGATGAAAGTATTTTTCTCAACTATTCTACCTCCCACCTACTGACATTATCATGACACTTGAAGAAACTTTTTGAAGCCAATATTATTCAAGGAAAGATTAACATCATATTAAAATGCAAAAAGTTAGGATTCAAAGTTCAAACGAAAATAAATTTTACTTTGAAAATCAAGTTATCCAATTTCAAATTGTCCCTTTGATCAATGTAATAATTATTTCTGTTTCATTAACTCTTAGTGTTATGTACTCTTCTTGTATATTTGCATATTTGAGGTAATTTTTTTTATAAAATATGTATGCGTATCTATATTAGATAAAATAATTTTGTAAAAATTTATTATTGTATACCATATGCATACCAGTTTTTAATTTGAATTTTTCCTAATATTTAAAATTTTATATGGAAATTAATTGTTAGTTATGCACTTTTCCTTTTAAATATTTCTTTTTACCTCTAAAACTTTCTAATTTTTTTACTTCCATTGTTCATACTTAATTACACTTAATATTACACTTAATTACACAGTCCTTATACACAGTCCTTATACACTTAATTTGTTAGCTGTTCTTCTTCTTTGTAATAATTCAATCCAAACATATTAATTGCTTTGATGAATCTTGTATTTATAATCTTTATAATCTTGTATTTTGATTTAGACATTTTTAAATGATGTGTGTATTGCATTGCAACGCCTTTCCGAAATTTCCATATTACATTTACTGTAAATATTATATTCCAATGTTGTATTGCATATAAATTTTTTCTCATATTGTTTTTGGTTTTTTAATATTTGATTTTTCTGATATATATTTTTTTTTATAAATAGATATCTTCAATGTTCAATCACTGAAACGTCAAAAGTGATTTTTGAGAAAATTTATCTTTTTTACACGCGAGCAAATCGTATTTTCTTCCACCCCCTCAGGTCTCTTCCATTTTTGGTATACTCATTGTTGAAACTACACCCCCTTCCTTTCCTAGTATTTTTTCTCCGCCTTTATTGTATGTCCACACAAATTCACCCACATCATTCCCAAAATGTAAAGAGACATCTAAGCTGTAGGCACAGTGATGTAGTGTAGTGTAGTAGTAGTTCAATGGTATCATGCTTTGCTGTGTTGAAAGCAAAATGTATTATTAAAAGTTTATAAGCCTGTTCGTGTATGATATATTGCCAATCTAAGTTCTAAATCTCTACTTTTTTTCGATGGGATTTAAGTGAGGTTAATCGATTTGTGTAAAAAATCATTTTTTACAGATATTTACATCATATTTATACGAATAGCACTAAAAAACTATGTTCGTTTGTCGATGATGATTCGCAAGAATATTTCGTATCGCAAGAATATTTTTTCCAACAAAAATATTGCACCGTCTTTCCCTGTGATGTTTTGGAACACGTTTTTTTTTTTCAATTTTCAAATGTATCTTCGATGATGAAAAATCTGAAGAAAATGGAATAAAATGGAAAATAAATATCTCTCCCAAAGTGTACGAACACAATTTATCATTATTGCGTTATCATTATTCACTTACCTTGTATCAAGATCCTTTACAGATTCTTACAGGTTTTCTAGATGGCAAGAATATGATTGAGTAAAACTGTTTGAAAGAATTTGTAGTCGAAATTACAAAAGAAACATTTTTAGAATGAACAAAAAATAAATGTATTTCACTTTTTGTAAAAACAACCGTAAAAAGGCTACTAAAAGGCTAGAGAAGCAAAGCTTCCTAAGAAATCAGCAGTCATTTGAATTATGTAAAGTGTAGCCTAGAAAAACAGTGGTAAAAAGTGAGATAAGCTTTCTTTTCAAAAGAATATTTTTTCCAAGAAATTAGACATTCAGCAAAAAATGCATTCCCTTTTATATACATCAGAACATAATGATGCATGCTAAAGAACGTAATGGTAATTTTTTTTAATTAAAAGTGTCAAAAATAACATAATTTGTGCGTATGCAAGAAAATTAAATCAGATTTTCGAATTGATTTCTGTTATGAATAGTGAATTTTCATGATTCCTTTTCTCAAATTTTTCAAATTTAAATATAATCTAAAGCAATGATCTTATTTTAAATTGATAATATTTTAACCAAAAAATAAAATTTAATTTGAATATAAAAATATTAAATGTATCGAAAATCTAAAAAAATTTATATAATTCAAAAATAAAATATTGAAGTAGAAGTAAATTACAACTATTATTTTCTATTTTAAAATTACTATTTAAATGAATTAATACTTGCCTCCTATAAAAGCATTAAAATAATAAGAGTAATTGATTTTTGTATCAAAAGAATGTTGAAAGAATGTTCATGTGAAATTTGGCTGAAAATATGAGGCGTGATCGAATCGAAACCATTGTGTATTACTGTCATGAAATTGTGTATACTATGTGCTGAAGAGTTAAACGAAACTTAATAAGAATACACAAAAATTATAATTTAGAAATGTGTAAATATGCGAAATTATTCATTTTTAATATGTATTGTGATTATATATTTAATACGGTAGCCCAGTGGTTCTCAAAGGATGCTTCCTGTGGTATTCCAAAGAAATATGTGCCCAGATATAGAAATAAACATATATATTCTTTTTCTTGTCAGATTTCTCATTCAAAGAGACTTTCATTACAAACAAGTAACATTTCTGGTTGTTTTTCATCTCCTTTCTCCACATAAAATGTCACCAAACAGGAATATTGAGGTATAGAAGGTTTCCGAGAAACTCAGAACTGTAATTTCCATGGTTGGCTGCAATGTCTATGTGATTTTCAATATTAAAAACAAATTCCATTGCTGCCTCTAAATTTGTATATAGTAGTACATGGAGTGGAGCATTTAGATACAAAATTATGAGGCGTTAGTAGCGAACGTTTATTTCTCAGAAATTTGTATATAGTACAATTATGAAGACAACTATTTATAGGTTTTAAAAGAGTCTTCGATTTCAAAAAGTTTGTGAATCGCTATAAACCATATAAATTTCGATTAAACCAAAATAATTTAACAATAAATCCTCCTCGGAAAGTAAAATGAATAAAAGAGTTTTACTTTTCGAAAGAAAAAAAAATGCAAACGAAATGGATTCTATGTGTCATAAAAGCAGCAATATTCACTGTTAGAGGAAATGAATGTCTGCATAGATTTATTCAAGGTCACCGTTTGAGTGTGGAATAAAGATTTTGTTCGATTAAAATAGAATAGATAGCAGATATATACTTTAGAATACATAGCTTTGCTTTCAAAAAGATAAAAGTAGAAAATTTCTCCATATAAATAAAACACAAAGTAGGGAGAATTTTATGGGAATATTTTTTTTACAGAAAAAAAAATAAATAAATAAAAGCAGTTTCTCAGATTACTGCAATCAGATTGATTTGCAGACACAGTTTTGTCTGGATGATTGGTTTTAGATTGCTTTTGTCTAGAAACAAATATTTATATCTTAAATCGTAATTTTTGAGAATAAACATAAGAATCGAAAATGTAAATAAAAAAAAAAAAATTGACATTTTATGTTTGAAGAATGATTCTTATTAGGAAGGATAATTTATTATCTTTATTATTTAGAAATATATTTTATTAGATTCAACTGGATACGTTTTTGAGTAGGAGTGAATTAAATAACCCTAACCCTAATTAGAAAATGCCACATATTTGACCGGTTGAGCACCAATTTGTAGTGCAGCACCACATAATTAACAAATCATTTGAGAGATTTTGATAGTTAACTGGAACTCAAATTTCGGATAAATCATGAAACAATGAAAAAAAAAATATTTGAAAACCTCGGGGAAAGAGGTTAATGAAGTCTCTATAATTCAGTTATGTAAAATTAGTAAACGAAGAAAAAGAAAGTGTGACAAATTCAATTTTAATTATACAATTTTTAATATTACTGATATATCTGAAAAAAATATTTTTTGCAGTGTGTATAATAGTACTACTTTATGATTTAAGAAAAAGCAATTTTTAAAATAAATGCATAGTAATATATAGCATTTCATTGTCATAATATACTAGGGCTATCCAACATTCAAATTTCGCAGGCTACCTGCCTAAGAATATTGATTTTTTTCATTTTTCAATTTATTCCATTTCATTTTTCAGTTCATTCCAATTTCATAAATTCCAATAACATAAAATATTTTGAAAATTAGTTTAATTGAATTATTATTTACTTAAACACCATTTTAAATTGTTAATTTTTAAGTTAACTGCTTATTATAATTAGCAATGTAATATTTTAATGTTTAAAAATTCTAGCTCCATCAATATTAAAGAAAAGAATTTGAAAATTACAGAATCGCGATAATTTTCTTATTTATCACTTTGAAAATATTAGGTACTACATTATTATTATTATCATTATTTGCTTAAAACTACCTTGAAAATAGTAATACTACCTTTAAAATAGTAATTTTTCTAATTTAAATGCTGTTAAATGCTGTCCAAGAAGGTGTGACAAATAGAGCACTGTATGATAAATGGATACATGCATTTATTATAAATGATTTTGAGACATTCAAGTAATATCCATATGAGATTAATTTACAACAGATATTTAATAAATTTATCAAAATTATATTTTAAAAGATATAATTAAAACGTATTATGAAAAACTTTGAAAGATGAGAAAGATGATTCATAAAAGGAAAAGAAAGGACGGAATCTTTTTAGTGTAAAGTTTTAAGATTCTGTATGTATTTTCCACAAGCAGTGTCAAAATATGCAAGCTGTCGTTTCTGGGAAATCTCATTTAAGCATGATTGACAACATGTCAGAACAATCTAAGTTTCTGTATAAAATATTTCTGATATATTCTCGAGAAATAAATTTCATAAATGTCAACCGTTTTTCCACAGCTAAAATATGAGGTTTGCTTCTGATGTAAAACTTCTTGGCTATAAGAATATATTATATTAATCTGGTTTCTTATCATCAAATATCAAAACAATAAATATATATGCTATTGATATTATTGAAATGAATATTTAAACATTTATGAAATAATTTTTTCATATTGTTTAAGTATTCTTTTCAATATACATTTACTTAAAATTTACTTATGTACATATTTTTTTTTTCATATAAAATCTTGACTTTAAAAAAATTTAAATAATAATTCATCCTAAATCAATTATTTAAAAAAAATGTAATTGTAAACTACAAATTAATAAAAGTCATTTTAAAATTAAATAAGCTATTATCTTTTACATGTTTCAAAACGTTTTTAATAAAATTACAAAACTTTAAAAATCCATGCGTTTAAATCTCAATTTATTTTGTCAATAAACGAAATTGCAGGATATGGACAACGGAAAATACATTCACAAATGTACCAGTACTGCTTCATTCTGCAAAGGTGAAACAAAATACAAACGAAATGAGGATTTATGTGTCATAAAAGCGGCAATATTCACTTTTAGAGGAAATGAATTTTTGCATAGATTTGTTCAAGATCACCGTTTCTATATGCAAGTGTGGAATAAGTTTCGTTTAAAATACAATATGATACACGTATACAAAATACGAATGCCTCGTGAAGTGAGAAAATGGGCACTTTAGAATACATATAGCTTTGCTTTAAAAAAAAGTAGAACAATTTCCTATATAACAGGTTGTGGTTGATGTGGGTTGACGATATCGTGTAGTGTGATGTGGGTTGACGGTATCGTGTGGTGTGGTGTGGGTTGACGGTATCGTGTAGTGCGGTGTGGGTTGACGGTATCGTTTATTGCAAAACCATTGTTTTTCGAGGAGATGGGTTCTGCAGATCTCGTTACATGCACCGTCAGTGGTAAGCGCTATGAGAACCTTTTTTTAAATTTGATAAATGTCAACAGTTTTTCCACAACTAACATATGAGGTTTACTTCTGATGTAAAAATTCTTGGCTATAGGAATATATTATTTTAATATGGATTCTTATCATCAGATATCAGTTTCAGAAATAATATATGCTACTTATGTTATTGAACTGAATAGTTAAACAGGTATGGAATCATTATTTTATATATGTTTAACTATTCCTTTCAATATACATTTACTTACAAATTACTGATGTACATATTTTTTTTCACATGGCATGTGACGTTTTTTTAAATTTAAAATAACAACTGACCTTAAATCAAATATTTCAAAATTGTAATTGTAAACTACAGATTTAAAAATATTAGGCTATTTTAAAATTTGATAAGTTATTCAATTTACATGTTCCAAAGAGTTTTTAATAAAATTTTAAAAATATGTATGTTTTAATTTCACTTTACTTAATTAAATATAAATTTTCAATGATAAAAAGTTTACTAAGACAGACTTTAAAAAATTTAAGTATAATATTTAGCAATAAATATATGTATGGACATTTGTTACGATATTACTAATTAAATTTATTTAACTACTACAACAAAATAAATATTATTTTATATTTACAAGCATATAATAATATTTTTTTTATTTACAAGCATATAATAATATTTTTTTTTTACAAGCATATAATAATATTTTTTCTATAATTAATTAGGCTGATGGAATATGTTTCATATAATATTAATAACAGATATGTGTTGTATCTAAAAAAAATTTAAATTCAGTAGCAATTTCCTTTTATCTGGATTACAACATGGGATTTTGCGTTTTGTCTCATGGATAAAAATTAATGCTAAATGATTTAACTGTAAATAAAAATAATAACGTTATATATAGTTCAACAATTATGCTTCCTCCCATTAAAAAGAAAAATTGACTAAATTTCAAAGTAATTAAGTTAATTAATCAATAAATATACTGGCATAAATTGATAAACTATGAATCGATTTAATTCGAAATTGAACAACATAAATTAAATAGCATTTATTTCAGACGTTTAAATAATTATTTTTTTTAAAGTTTTATAAAATTAAACAGTGTAACTAATCGAGGAAGTATAATTACTCAAATTTTTGTTTTCCTTTTTTAAAAATTATTTTTTAATTTGGAATCAAAGCATATAAAAGTATACAAGTCCACTAATCTAAATTCAATGCATATTTTTTCATCATATTTAAAATCATATTTTCATCGTATTTAAATTCATATTTTAATCATATTTAAAACCATATTTTCATCGCATTTAAATTCATATTTAAAATCATATTTTCGTAGTATTTAAATTCATATTTTAATCATATTTCCGAAATTTAAAACGTGTTATTGAAATTGTTTTAAAAATTGACGAATTATGTTCAAAATATTAAAATTCCTATATAAAAAGATCTAATCAAACATTAATTTTAAAAAAAAGATGTGAAATTATTAAATTAATAAAAATATTTTAAATTTACTTAATCTCAAATTTAATTTACTTGCATTGTTGAGTTTTAATTATTTTAAGGCAATTTACATTACATATTAATTTGGACGATATAAAAAGATGTAGATATTTACCATTGGTATATCTCAATTCAGATTTTCGGGGAGATGTATTTCAAATATCTAATTATTTTACTTTCAGTATTTCATTGTGAATGTTAATTTTAAATCGTGTTATTTTAATAAAGAATGAAAGATGGAAAATGGAGAGAAGTTTTTAAGAATTTGAAAATGAACATATTGAAATAATGAAAAATGGCTTTTCAAATATTCTTATGTTTGTTCAACTTGTGTTTATGAAATAATGGGTGAGATATTAAAGACAGAAAGTAATGGAAGAGCCAAGCTCTCTGGGTAAAATGAGGTATTACACGCACAGTGCGTGTCGCTCTCTTGCAAATTGTGCTGTTACATGGGACAGAAGTACTCGTTTCAATTACGCATTTCATCTGCTAGGAAAAGAAGAAGTCTTGTGTACGGACTCACGCAGTCGCTGTAATGTATCACGCGAAGGGGCCATATACGAAACAAAATATTTCTAGTCAAGCACTTTCTAAACATATTTTTGAAGGAAAAATTTCTCTATATATATATATAAAAATTCCAATATCGCACACTTAACGACTTCTCCATTCTGCTCTCATTCATTATAGGATCTGTATTAGTCATGTTATACCTCAAAAGACTTTCTACTCTATGTAAATTTGGAAGCAAAATTTTCTGGAGTTTTACGTTTACGTTCTTCCATTTAAAGTTATATGTTTAAATGCCAAAAGTAAAGGATTTATTGGAAGTTACAATCAAAGAGTTAAATACCAATACAATAAAAGAACAAAAAATTGCAATCAAAGAATAATAGAATATACATATGAGATTCTATTACGATTCCATGCATCATTGAACCGCTTTTTAAGCTTCATAGTTGCAAACTCTAATAATGGGAATTGAATACACACTATTTTGTAAACTATTTGACATTTGCTTTAGAGATTACGAATGAGTATGATAAACTATATTAAAATACCATAAATAATAGTATTCATATAAAGGATTACACATTCGTGTCTTAAAAATTGCTTTAAAAAGTTGACAGATAATTGGTTACTATAAGTATTAAGCCGAAAGATCTAAAGATTTAAATATCTAGATATATTTTACGTTTGATTACACTTAATTTATGGTTAGCTGTTAATGTTAAATGTCTATGTTTGATGTTAAATGTCTTATATAAAAATATTTTTGTAACATTGTTAAAAAAAATTTTACATATAGTAAAAGTCATTTCTGGTTTTTCTTGAGAAACGTACACAGTAAGACTTATTATTTCCGTTATTAATAAAACTGTGTTTAAAGTGTTTCAAAAATTTTCTTTTTCAAAATCTATACATCAAAAAAGTTTAAATAAATATACAAATTTAACTTAACTGAAGCGGGAATAAACTTAATTTCTTTCTTGTTTATAATATCTATTGAGACATATTTAGAAAATTAAAATATAGCGCTGTCTGTACGTCGTAATGTACTATGCAAAAAAATATTAATTGATATATTATGTTAAGTATGTCATACAATTTTTAAAAAAAAATGAAACATTGCATGCTTACAAGGGAAATGGTTACATTGGGAATGTAAAAAATAATATCATTGATAAGAATTCAAAATTTAATTTTTATTTAAGAAATTGATTTACAAAACGATCTGTTCCCAGCATCAGGGATTTCAAGCACAGCAAAATATAATGCAGACATTCTCTGTAGATATAGAAGAAATAATTTTTTAGAATGATTTATATGAATTACTGTCCTGTATTTGCATTAAGTAAGGAAAAAAAAACGGAAATCCCTGACTAGTCTATTTGCCAATGAGAGATACTTATAAACACTATTGTAATTAGGTATAAATCTCCTTCTTTTATAAATGTTAAACTGCGAGTCCTTCAAATTAGCTCAAAGTGTGAACATAATAACCGTTGAGTGACAAGCCAAACCAAACCTTCTTTTTAAAAATTCTGATGAAAACTCAAGCTATTAGATAATTCAAATCTTTTGCATTTGTGCTCTAAACTGCCCAAATTATCATTAGGACATTAAAATAAATTATATAAAATATAAAAAATACATATAAAAAATCTACAATATTATGAAATTTGAATATTTAGAAATTTATCGAAAAAAGTTTATAATTTCCCTTATGCTAATTTATTGTAACTTCAGGTCAAAATAACAATTATTTCAAAATACATAAAAAAATATCTTCGTAATTTTTAACAGTCCGTAACAATCAAATTTTCCTGCAAAATATTGTTATTATGATAAAATATTTATTGTAATTCTGTGTGCACATCTCTTGCATTAAGTACTACTACTTTTTTAATAAAATATGTGTTTCTATCTATTGTTTTAAATTATTTTCCAAATATATATTTTGGGAAAAAATAGAAAATATGAGAATTTTTTTTGTTAACTATATTTTGCTAATATTTATTTAAATCACAATATTTTCAATTAAAAATAATTTTCTATAAAATTATATAGTTATTTACATTATAATAATCATCCTTTTAAAATGCTGCTTTTTAAAATATGAATTTATTTTCTCGTTATAACAAAGCTGGCTTTTATTAGCGAAGAAATGATTTATAACTAGCTACAAGGACGCTTATTTGCTTAAATAAAGAGTTTATTATTTATTAGCCTGTTCAGTTAAGCAAATATTTATTGAAATCAATATAATCACTTAAATTAGGTTATACTATCTTTTTTTTTATTTCCTTGTTTTTATTTCCTGCAACTAAAAAGTCAAATCTCGTATAGTTACTGGTGTCTTGTTTGCTTAAATTTGTGAAAACTGTATTTTAAAGGAAATCTTTTTAAAAATATGTATTTGTTTATTTACTCTTGATAAATAGTTTTTTAAAGATACGTTTAAAGCTTAAAACATCAAACGTATAACATCAACACTAAATAGGGAAATACCTTATAAATGTTGTTTTATTATTAAACTTTAAAACAAAAAAAGAATCATTTTCTTTTATTCATTACATTTTTAAATTATTGGTAAATCATGTTTGATTAGTGAAAATAAAATTAGATAATAAAATTGCAATTAAATGTTTACTATAGCATTTGAATACAATTTTATTTTACCTATTACAAAATAATTAAATTAACATATTAATAGCGATAGATCAATTTTTCAATCTTTGCAACTTTTAATGAAATAATTTAGTACTAAATTTCAAAATTAATTGTATACATGCAGAAAGTCAGATTCTGATAATAAAATGCAAAGTTGTGAGAAATTATATAAAGTATATGAATTATATTTTTGGAAGCATATTATAATAATAAGAAATAATAAACTGCTATTTTCATTATAAAAAATATCTAAAGGCTTCTTTTCTTTAATATGCTCTTTTACAGATGGAAACAAATCCTACTTATAAGTTAAGAATGTTTCTATTTATATAACTTAATGTCTAATATATTAATAACATAATATATTAGATGCACAATATTTTAATCTATACACCCATATATAACATGTATTTAACTATAACATAATGGTTAAACATGCTGAAAACCAATAATGTCTAATCTTAAGACGATAACGCATATTAACACATAATTATTGACATGTCAACTTAACATTTATAAATCATTGATGTAAGTTTACTTACTGCAAATTCAAAGCTTAAAATTAATTATAATTTCTATTTTATATGGCTTTCTCAATTAATTTACACGTGTCTTATATTACTGAGAAAATATTTATTGTAAATAGTTTTATAAGTCATTTGATTTAGAAGAAATTTGTTAATAATTTTTATATACTTCTTTCTCTATTATATTTCAAAATTATAATTACTCGAAAGCTTAGATAATTAAATAAATTATTACACTTTTATGTTTTAAATTTTATAAAAGCATCTTGGTCAATTGAATTTAACTTTTATATTTCCAGTTATATTTTTTATATTAACTATAAAAAATAACTGCAAATATAAAAGCTAAATTTTGTGGTATAAAATTGCATTTCTAACGTATATAAAATATTCATTTTTATATGCAATAACTTTATTAGTAGCAATGGTAGTTATAGCATATATAAAATATTAATTTTCTTAAATCGCATCTAATGCTCTATCCACATCATGCCAACTGTTCTATCACCATCATGCATAAAAGTTTTATGATTAATTTTGAAAACTTAGATTAATTTTTTAAATGATTCATATGAAAATCATTTTTTTCTGCTTCAAAACTGTAGTAAAGTTTTGCTGTATTTTGTTTTTAATAAAATCAAAGTCCTTTTATAATAAAAATAATTTAAAATGTTTATTCAATAAAAATTTAAAATTCAGTTTTGACAACAACTATCCAATATCGCCTATAACGATGAAAGAATTCACTTTTTCGTGGTTAAATTTACCTTATAATAAAACCGAAAGAGCTGGTAATCAATGTATAAGAACAGAAATTCAATTTGCTACAAGCCCCCATCCAACTGAAGTGTAAAGACTGGAGAATACGGCATTTTCTGTGCTTAACCCACAACACATTCCCGGGAGATTCGGGTTTGCGCAAACGAAATAGGCAAAGCATTTACCATAAACTTTTCTGCAGTTTTGGTGGAATAGACTTACCCTCTGCACACTTCGCCCCGCATGGTTTTCGAAGAAAACGAGCACTACACTCTTTCTCTTCTGTCGATCCTGTTTTTACCCATAGGAGAAAAGAAACTTTTATCTATATATTTACCCTTTTTTTCTTCTTCTAACGAGGTAAAAACTCGAATGCCTTTGCTAGACCTTCGGATGGAAGGGGAAAAAAAAAGTTGAAGCGTCACTGAAGAAGGTTGAATACGGTTTGTGCAATTAACTGAGTTTTCAGAGTCTTTCCCAATGATTCTTTTTGATATTTTCTTTGCTGATTTTAGATTTTTTTTCTTTCAGTGATTTTTCTTTGTCGTTATTTATTTATTTTTTTACTTTACATCTCTGTTGGTATGCTTATTCATTGAATAGATTTTTTTTTCTGTCGTTCTGAAATTTGGGTTTTTATATGGTACGCACCGAGTTCTTTTTGAATTCTACTACTTTGTTTGTTAGCCATATCTTATTTTTCTTATCTTTTGAGAAATTTATAAAGTATAGCAAATCCTTTTAAATTAAAGGGGTATACAAAAACAGTTCAAGATCAAGTTTTCTTTTTCGACTTAAAGATCTTTGAAATTTCTTTAACATTTTTTTTTCAATTTCATCAAAGCTGATTAAGGAACGAATGTATTTTCTTGTTGAGAAAGATCTACTTAATACTTTTGCAATTTGTTCAGGAATTTTTATCTGTAAAACTGATTTCATATGGAACATGTACTAATTTTAGTTTCATATTAATCCTTTTTTGGAGAGAGGTTTGATTATTTTCGTTTAATATATAAACGAAAATTTAATAACAAAAATATCCAATTTTACAAGTAAAAGCATATATTTTTAACCACGAAATTTAAACTATTAAAGAAACTACATTTTACATCAGTATCTTTAGTAAATTATTTTCAAATAAGTACCAATTTTATTTAAAATAAATTAAATGTTTTTTTTTTGCATTATTGAAAATAGCTAGTTACAGTACTTTTAAATAACTTCTCTTAGTCTATAATTTAACCCATAACAGTCTATTAATTTAATTATTTATTACAAGTCTATTAATTTTTCCCATAATAAAACACATTTAATAGTTGCTGTTTCCTATATTAAAACTTCTTCAGTGTGAAGGAAGTTGAAAACACACTTCTGGACATTGAATTTGCAACAACGAGGAAGGGGTAATATGTATGGTAATTTATAGGATAGGTAGACACAAAAAAGTTATGCAAATGATTCAAGTTCATACCACCCAAATCTTAGCTGTGAAAAGTGTAACTAGCTTCAATCGTATAAAAGAGTTGTTGAAACTAACTAACAGATTAAAACTCATAATTTGAAGAAAAGGTTTTGTAAAATATTTTTGCTATGTATCGCGGTTTCGCGTGGGAGTTATCACCATATGCAACAAACTAGACCAACTATCAACTAAGAGACATTGAATTACTTTCTATATTACTTCATTTTCTTTCTAAAGGGATATCGTTTATTCCACGGTCCTATAAATCATACAATTAACTGGGAATTCAGAACTATCTAACTTATGTGACTCAGTGATTGCTACAATATAGACGACCTTAACTAGCAGGAAAACTGTATAAATGTAATCTTATCACGGAGGGACCTTATTGTTATGGAGATGGCTTGCAGTAATCTCTTCACTACTGAAACAGAAATTAGATGTCACATTGCATATCTGGGAGTTTTAATGGAGTCTAAACAGAAATCAGTCATTTGCATGAAATTGGATTACAAACCAGACATCCAACTTCTGGTGTTATATTTGAGTTAACCCTTCATACTCAGTGTAATTTGTTCAAGAAAATGATGGAAATGAGTTTAAATGAAGAAGTATTCACTTCAATGATGAATTCCGCTTTTATATCATACGCAATGATAGATAGATATCTATATCAATGCGTGGCTGACGTCTTGATCAAACTATTACAGACTAAAGTCTGTGATAATTTCTATCGACCATTTACAAACCGGTTTTTTACCATAGTTTCTGCGGACCAGTTTATACAGACCCTATTCCTCTGTTGTCTTCATTTAATGTGCACTAACTTCTCAACATTATATGGATTTAATTAATAACACAACAGTACGGCCTTTTCTTGGAATTATTATTAGAGCTATTTTTCGACAGCAATATATCTCTTCTACCACTATAAGCATTCTACGTGGATTGATATAGTTACCATGACAATAATAGTATCACAAACTATTTACTAGGGAGCACGTCTTGAACATAATTAATCTGTAGTTGAAGAAGATAATTTGACATGACAAATAATTGACAGATAATAACACACAGATAATTTGATGATTTTGAGAGGCAAGTTCATCAAGTTCAATATTCCCCATAAATTCATTGACAATCTCTTTGATACCCTACCACAATGTGTACTACTGTGCCCAAAAAGTAAGACACTTTTTTTTCAAAAACTCTTTATTTATTCTTCCAAATTTTAAATTGAAAATTGGTCTTACATTTTGGATACAGTAGTAAATCCTGTATTTCATCTCGAGGCGGCCATAATAAATGTTAATCGAACAAAGTTCGAAATGGTAATAAATGTTAATTGACACTGTTTTCAATTTTTATCTTCTGGGTATTATTAATATACATATCGAATAAATGAATTTCAATGTTCTACAGCTTTCTCTTCTTGGTATTGCAATTTCAATGCTGAGGAGTGTATTTATTATATTAATGATTACAGATTTCAACTTCATAAGACATCAAAAGAGAGCGAATTAAAATTGATAATTTAGATGCATGAAATAAAACTATCCACCAAAATATTTAGATGTTTTTTGCGCTATAAACAACTTAAATATATACAATACAAATATCAACGTAGAATGCCTAATTACTAACAACAAAAAAAATTATAACATGATATATAAAATGAAAATTTAAACTTTAAATATGTTTTTCTGCAAAATACATCCAAAACGTTGCTAAAAATTAATTTAATCTAATACCGAATAAAAATTAGCATTTTCAATAGATTTGAGATTTTTTCATATATTTTAAAGAAAGTTGTACATTGCAATAAAGAAATATTAACTAAATAATACACTATGAAATCACAGGGATGTTTATAAGAACATTAAATAATTATAAAATAGACAAATTTACTATAATACCACAAAAGTTTATGATTAAGTTTTTAATTCCGAAGTTTTGCTCAATAATTTTAAATAAGTCAACTTACTAAAATTTAATTTATACGAAAATATACGAGAACCTTTTATATTATGTATGAAAACATTATCAAAAAATATTTTTATTTATGTATGAAAACATTATCACAAAATATTTTATATTATGCATGAAAACATTATCAAAAAATATTTTACATTTTATATGAATTTTTATACATTGTTCAATATAAAAATGTTAATACATGCATGGTTCTCACATCATGCATTCATTTGTTTATTCTGAAATATATCAATACTTATAACAAATTGAAAAAAAAAACGTAAATAAAAAAAATCCTTAAAACATTTGAAGACATATTTTACATTAATTTATTTTAAAATAAAAAAATAAAAATGATTTATATAATTAAAGATACCTTCAAGGTAAATTTATGTACACATTCAGTAAAAAAAAATTATATTGCCAAAGAAGAACAAAGCGTGATAAATCTGTTGATAAAAGTTGACAAAAGAAGACATTTCAAATAATTTTATCAAAGTACTTATTTTTTCTGAATGAAAAATACTGAGAAAAAAAAAACTGAATAGTCCCTTACCGGTAATCAATACTTATGATTCATTCCAAAGCAAGACAAGGTATCCCTTTCCGCATAGGTACTAAATTCTACTATATCTTGACAGCAGGAGACACCAAATAAGGGGCTTTGTGTTTCTCTTTTTATATCAGCTGAGCATTTTTTCAATCGTATATAATATTTTACTATGAAATAAGAGATCTACATTATTTTAAAAGGAAGGCCTCTCCTCGTTTATTTCTATTAAATAATTTGAGAGGAGCTTTATTTTGATTTTGTCAAAAAAGGATTTCATTTCGTTGCTTGAAGTTTCTTGCTGTGTAATTTCATCAATGAAAACTTTATATAAAATTAATAATTTATTTTCATTTTTAAAAATGAATTGGATCAAAATCTATTTTCATCTACAAATTTTTGAAGTAGTGGTAATTTGAGTCATAATTCAAGGTTTGAATACTATTTATTCTTTTTTATTTTCCATGAACTTGAATGTATAAAAGGAACTTAATAAAATAAAATAAAATATTTTGAAAATAACTAGTTTTATTTTTTATTTAGTTTTTATCAAATAGATGAGTTTTACAGGTTTACTTTCTTCTTAATACATGTAGTAATTTTTTTAATTAGATAAATTAAATAACTAATTCCTTAAAGGTGATTTATTATTTTAATATTGTTTTTGTCAAAAGAATATGCAAAATAAAATTATATATGTATTAATTAGAACTTTCGAAAAATAGTTAAAACTATTTATTATACATGAACTAAATTATTTAATATGGAATTTAATACATTGGTTAATATAAAAATGTTAATACATGCATCTTTCCCATATTCATTCATTTAAATATTATTAAATGTATAAATACTTATAACAAATTTAAAAAATAAAAAAAATAATCCTTACATTTTTTGAAGACATCTTTTGCTTTAATTTATATCAAAATAAAAAAAAAAAAAATGATTTCGATAATTAAAGATATTTATGTGATAAGTTTTTATTTAGATTAATTAATGTACTAATTTATTATAAGTTTATTTATTATTTTAATATGGATTTCATCGAATGAATATGCAAAATAAATGCATTAATTACAAGTTTAAAAATGTTAAAACTATTTATTATGCATGAACTAAATTAAAATATTTGCTGTAAATATTTACATTTTCACTATAAATATAACACAAAGATAAATTAATTTCAAATAAACGTGTAAGATATTGTAATTCAATTGTCGAAAGTTGTCTGAACCTTTTAATTATTAATTGAGATACCTCAGTGAAGTGGTCTGTTATTTTTATAAAGATTGTATAATTAATAATCATTAATTAATTTTTTTCTAATGGTTCAATTTGAATACATATTGAGTGTTAATCATTAACAGTTTTATTAAAAAAAGGCAAACAATTAGCATTCCTTTTACAATAACAATTAAGTTGTCTAAATATATATGACATACTTCGAATTCTCTAATTAGAATTAAGAAAGAATTTAATCAGGATAGAATTAAATTTACTACATAAATATTACAATTTATTTAGATATTGCATTCAATAAGATAATTTATTATAAAAATGAATTCTTATGCCAATAAATTCCTCGCTGTTGTAATAAAAATAATATGAATAATTTTTCTTATAATAGATGTTTATTTCTTATAAATTGTAACAAAATATCTATTCATATATTATTAATATTTTTCAACATTTTCTAGTATACATAATTTTTATTTAAATTGCTAGGTTTATGTTCTTATGCATATGCTTTTAAATTATGCTTTATTTAGCTTTGTTTAAACATAATTAACCTATAAAATGTTTGCTTTATATTGAAGTTGTGTAAGAATTAGCTAGAATTTTAAAAACGAATTTTGCAGCCTAAAGGGAAATTCTGTCAAAAAATATAATTATTCACAAATTTTCTGATATTTAACATGTAGAATTATATAATGCTTGCAAAATCTATAAAATTCAAAAAAAATTATTTTGAAAACCTAAAAGTTTTTTTGTTTTTTTGCATTAAAATTTTAACAGGTTTCTTTAGAAATTACTACTGACCCTACAGTATATATACTACGCTACTTTAGGCTTAGTGTACTGAAATTGGCATTTAATACAACAAAACCTCTCTCACTAATAAATTTGTTTAACGATTAGATGTTAAATCTTTTAGATTTTATAATTTAAAAATGACCTTTTCAGTGATTATTAAGTGGAAGTGATTATTGGAGTAATTCACTAAGAAATTCATAAACATAAATTGCTAACAAATTATATATTTATATATAATATATTTATAGACAATATATATATAAAATATGTATTGTTAATATTTATTTTTATATATATAATATCTTATATATATATAGATATATATATTGTCTGTAAATATTTCAGAACTTTTTTAAATCTTCGGAACAAATATTTATGATAATATAACTTTCTTTAATAATATTTCAATTCAAATAGACAACAGGGTTTGTTACATACCAAATTTTGTAAGAAAAAAATTATTGCAGTGTGCAAATTTTTTGCAAAAAAGAAAGTACCTTTATTTTAGATGAAATAATAACAATAATATGATATATCAGAGATATATATGAGATATATTATAACAATAATGTGATATGTCAAATATAAATATTTGCTTATAAAATTACAAAAGTTTTTTAAAATGTTATGAAATGGCCCAGTGTTTCAATATAAAAAGCAATTAATTTGCAAAGCACAAGACACCGAATCGATTTCACAAAGTAAGTTGTACAAAAAAATACATGTTAGTTATTGTTTGATACCTGTATTCGATAAGAAAAAAAACGAGTTCTTTGAATGTAATAGTTGGGCCGTTTTCGCAAAGTATTGCAGTTTCTGTTTCTCTTTTCCAAGATATAAAAAACATCAAAAGAAAGAAAAAAAATAAGAACTGCTGAAAATCACTCGCTACGTGGAAAATAACCAATGAAACTGTCCGATCATAGCAGAAAAAAATCTGCTATACACGTAAAAAGAAGCGTAGGGCGAAACGAATATATCTTCACCTACCACTAAACGAGCGCTTTCATATGTATGTGTGGATTTCTGTGAAAGTGATTCAAGTCTATAGATTTTGGAAAATGTGAAAATGTAGCTTTTATCTTTCGAAGTTGCAAGCTTAAATAGGATCTGGACAGGTATAATACATATATAAATGTTTTATGCATTTTACAGTTATAACTTGACAAAATACGGATTAAAACAATTAGTAATTAAGACTTGAAAGTTTGGACTTTTAAATATAAATAATGATAAAAATATAATTTTAACTTTAATTTACTTGGTTCTCTTTTAATTAAAAAAATTAATGTTGTTTTTGAAAAAAAAAAAGATGTCATTTATAAATTGAAAATTTTATAATGTCTACTAAATTTACTTGCAATAGATTTATTTGTCTGATTATGAATATGAACTGATTTTGCTTTAATGTACATTAGCTATAATTTATTTCCTACATATTTTTCATGAATATGGAAATGAAGGAAAGGATAGGAAATAATATTACAGGAGGAAATGTAAATAAAAAAATAATTTAAAAAAAATTCAATGAAAAAAATGTTCAAATTTATTGCAAAAATGTATTGAATCTTAATATATATTCAAATATGATATGACACTAAACTTTTTAATTAACAAAAAAATATTGTAACGAAAAGAATGAAATGCAAAAAGAATAAATAATTAATATAGGTATGATATGATGTGGCCTATTATACAAATATTATAACAGCGTTTATTCTTTGAAGTAATAAGTAATAAAAATTTTGAAATGGAGGAATGGGCGATGAAGAATTCAATTATTATTTTAAAAGCAAAGGATTCTTCGAATGTTTCCAGAGGAGATGAATAATTGTTCACTTTTTTCTATAAAATTTATTACATTAATCATGATCATCTAATCCATGAGTTCATGAGTTCTAATTTATATTTATGTGTCAGTGAAAGCAAAATTGCCTTGAATTTATTTTAAAATATCATAACTCTGTTGGAAGACAAATAGTTGCATAATTTATTGTTATTCCTTGTTTTCCACTGGAAAATAGATTATATTCTAAATGGTTAAATATTTTGCGGTATGGTGAGAATGGATCATGTTTGCTTTTAAATATAATTTATTTTCAATAAATCGTTTTACAAATTTTTAGGTATAATTTTGAAATGTGTAAGCTTTTTTTTATGATACCATTTTTGTTGCTAACAGACGTATTTAATACTTAAATTAATTATATTTACTTTGATTTTAGTTTGCGAATAAATCTATAGATTTAAAATTGCTTATTTACCTATTTGTCAAACATAAAAATTCCAGTCCCTTTGCAAATACCAATCTTTCTTATAATATTTGCAACATGGCAATTTGAAGAAGTATTGCAGCTGTGAGGTCATCTTCTCAGAAAAAAAAATATTTATTTTTTCTGTCAATAATAATTAGACTTTAAACAAAGCTGGGAAAATACAAACGTAAAATTAATTTATTTAAATAATTTGCAGACCTTGCTTATTTCAATATTCATTACATTTAGCCTTATTGTATATTATAATATTTAAATGTTATTGTAACCATATACCTTAACAAAACTTTAGCCTCCAAATATAATGCGAATAAGAAATTCATTAAAAAAATACTTTAGATGAAATATGAAAAATCTTAAGATCAATATTATGATCATGTTTAATAAATGTTGACTAAAACGTCATCTTATAATATTATTTGTAGATTTTAGGTAAACTAAGAAATGTCTTTCGGAGGCTCAAACATGTAAATTAAAAGTTTAAAATAAGGTTGGTTAAACTTTTTATGAATATAAAGCTTTATCCCACTATGTTTTTAAATGATTTTAAAAATAACGTGTTAAAACAAAGGTTAACATGCTTAACTGAATATGAAACTTTAAGCATAACTTCATTTTGCCTTTTTTGTTGCATATACTTCCATAATTTATTGAAATATTTATTTTATAATTTGAATTTTGCCAATAAAATTCGAAATATATTTTATAATTAGTGTCCATGTAATATTTGCCATTTGTTTTCAGTTTTGAGTATAACATTGCAATAAATATAAATAAATTGCAATTTTTTGCTTAAAAGTAAAGAGCTCATTTTTATGACATACAGCAATGTATGGACATATTTATTTAATGAACTTTGATTATTTGTATAAAAGAATCTTATACATATTCAAAATGAGTGGTGTGGCTATTCTGCTCCAAAACTACTTGGTTGAACATTAAAAACGAAAATTTGTTAACATTAAAAATTTGAAAATGAAAATTTGTTAACATTAGAGATTTTATTGCACCTTTTTTTATATAGAATAACTATCTCTACTACTTTATTAGGATTCATTTATTCAGTAAATGAAAGCTACATTTTCAAATACATTATTTTTTTTTATTTGAAAAATATTAATTATAAATATAAGTTTAAAAATTTATATTATGATATAAATTATTCAATAGCTGATTAAAATAATTGTAGTTTGATATTAATTGTAATTTCTGAACTTTGTAGGATAAAACGCATTTACACATTTGTTTCTTAAAAAGTTTGAATCGCAGTCCCAGATATATTTTTTGGTTTTCCAGAATAATGTGGTTAAATCAACAACTTTATTTTGTCTGGTTTCTGAAGCCCACTCTAATGCCTAAAGTCGAGAATATAAATAAAATAAAGCTTTAATTATATGACTACAACATTATATCATCAATATTAAAAGGCTGTCAACCTTAATAAAATACCATACTTGCACTAAAATAACATCTTGCATCAATACAGCATGTTAAAACTCCATTCAATAAACAGACTTATTAAAATACCGCCAAAATAGACTGTGTGATTTTTTTGTGAAACTCCATCAAAAAAAAATGTATTTCAATTCCTGTATAATACAGCTAGTGTCAAGAATGAATCAGCTGGTGGTATCCATTGCAGTCATTGATTTGAGAAACGAAGAAATTCGATGGGGATTTTTAAAATATGTGCATAAAGCATCTTGCATTGATAGTCAGACTGGGACTTCTTCAGGTTTCCCCACACACCGTACGTAAATAAGAGACAATTACCCCTAAAAGTCCTTCCAGGAGTTATGTCCTTGTTATCCTCTCTGGTGTATGTCTAGCAATATATGTTAATATATATCCTCAAATGCCGGTGAGCTACTCGCTGAAAACATTAGTGGAACCAAGGTCCACAGATTTAATAAGACCATTATAAAAATTTATCAGAACATGCAGGCAGAATATATAAACTAAAATCTTCAATTTATTCTGTAAATCCTAAACTTTAATGAACGGACCATGTTAAGATTAAAAGTCAAGAGAAATGAGGATTCTTATGATTTAATCAATAATTTTTAATTAAATTATTTTAGGTATGTCTAACAAAAATTAAAGATGAAGTTAAATAAGTATTGAAAAAATAGCATTTTCATCATAAAATATTTCCTGGTTTCACTACAAAAATAAAGAAATATTACTTTAAATTGAATTTTTGCTGTTAAATTCTTGAAATTTGTTTGAGAAATAAATGATTAATTAATCGTGGTGCATCTTGAAGTATCAGAAAACTGACAGTGTGAGTTTAATTAATCACAAATCTCAAGCGATATTAAAAATTATCTAAGAGAATAGATTAAATTACGTTCATGTAAATGTACGTTTAAAAATTAATTAAATTTACTCTTATTCTAAAATAGACCTCCACAAACCTCTTATCCTACAAACCACATTCAACAATTATAACTACATCTGTATAAGACTAGAATTTTACTATTATCAAAAAAAAAAAATTATAATTATATTTGCTTAGCTTTATTTTTTTTCAAAATTAAAATTTTCTTTGAAATCCTGAATAATTATTTTATTATGCAAAAGAGTAAAAAAATAGAAATATTAAATTTCATCAAAATTTAAAATCAAGAGAAGACAAAGAATGTCCTCATTTTTAACAACATCTTTTTATAACATTTTATATACGACCATTTCCGACAATATACAAAAGAGAAAAATTTTCCACGCTTTCGAAAACAAAGAATGTAAAAAGATATCAGAATATTGTAAAACCTATTTTCATAGAATATAATAAATTAATAGGACCTTCAAAGAGAAAAGAAATGAACTAATAAAAAGATTTTTTAAATTCTGGCTTTAAATATTTAATTTCAGTAAAATTTTATTTTGAAGTTAAATATAAAACATTATATTTTATTTAATTTTTAAACAAGTTTATTGCAAACAACATTTCATTCACTAACTATTAAATAGATTTAACTAAAAAATTTTAAATCCATTATAGCAGCAGCATGTTAAGAAAAGAGAAAAATCATGAAATAAAATTAGATATACAAAAAAATAACAGTATGCAAAAGAAAATATAAAAGGAATATACTATAACAAACATCACATAAAACAAAATTAAATTATACGAAAGAAGTGCTGAGTTTTATCTTTAATTTTAAAATTCAGCTAACAAAAACTTTCGATGCTTCGTTTCGTTTTAATCATATTTTAGTTAAATATAAATTGAATGAAAAATAAAATTAATTCAAGTATAAAATATGAATAAAATATTTTCATTTAGAACAATCAAATTCATATTCATTAAAAAACCGTTAGAATTATAATAATAATAAATTAAATACATAGTAAAATTATAGTTTTTTTGCAATTGCAAAAAAAAATAGTTAAAAATGCACACGAAAAAAATTACAGGGAGAGCAAAAAAAACACAAACTGGAATTTTTGAAAAAGGATTTTTAAATTTGATTAATGCCAAATATTTATAGGTAGCACAGAATCAGTTTAAATATTTATATTTCTGTGCATGATAAAATGACAAAATTAGTTTGTAATCATCATATAATTTGGCCTCTTATAAATGTTTAAATGTGAAATTTCGTTGTGTCGATCTATAATTTCACAATTTATAATTACTAGTTAGAGAATAATTTTTCTTTGTGTAGATTTTATTTTTTACACATTTCCTCAGTGGCGTAACAATAGAGTGGCAAGACGGATAAATTGCCACGGGCCCCGACTCGAATAAAGAGGCTATAAGTGCAGGAAAAACTTGACATATATTAATTTAAATGACAACGAATTATTGGAATATGCTGAAATATTTATTTCATATAAAAAGGATATCTGTCTCGTTCACCAAAAAAATTTCAGTTTTCGCTCCACTTTTATATATGAAATTAAAAATGCTTCTTCCATAAGGAAACTCACTGATTTATTAATCATAAGGAGTCCTTTCATGTCTTCAAGATTTCCTGATTTCTGCATTGCCTTTATGCTATTTGTAAAAGTTCCTGCGATTAGTTATATGTACAATACAATATTAGCTAGTGCTGAGCGATCATTCTCGAAATTAAAATTGATAAAAACTTATTTAAGAAATTCAATGGAAAAAGACAGATTACGAAATGTGGTTATTCTATCCGTCTAACATTCCCTGGTCCGAAACTTGATCTTTTATGCTGTCATTGACACCTTTGGTGATCAGGAAGCTCGAGAAATATTTCAATAAATAATCTTTTTTATTAAAAAACCTGTAATTTTTTACTCAAATGCCTCCTTTAAATAAAAAATTCATAGTATCAACCAAAATTAATACATATTTTAGGTAGTACTTTATTAAAAAGAAAATACAATGATGTTACTTTCCATTGAGGAAGCCCCCATTCGAAAAATTTACCATGGGCCTCAGATGATATAGTTACGCCACTGCCTAGAGTAAACAATATTCAATTCTATATTTATGCTTCTATTTGTGGTTATATATTGAAATATTTTTCCTTTCTAATAAAAAAGCTTTGTTTTTTTTCCAAAAATTGAATATTTTTAACAAAAATTATATGTTTTTTTAATTCATTTTTTAATTTCGTGTCACATTTTTTTTACTATTGACCGTCCTTAGATAAAAAAATTTAAAATGTCAAATAAGATATGTATTTTAATTTATGTCATATCAATAGAAATTTTTTTGAGAAAAAAAAATATTAACTTTTTCGATACATTTCTATTTCTATGCAAGAAATAAACAAATGACTTCGAAAAGAAAAAAAAAAGAAGAAGAAAGTACAGAAAAAAATGCAGAAATTGTGAGAAAGAACATTTCCAGGTATACGTTTCTCTTAAGAAAAAAAAAGTTAAAAAAATATTTCTTTTTCTTACCTAGAACTTTTACTTTGTCCTCATTGAAATAATAATACTCAAAGAGAATTTTGAGAAAGCTTATTCAGGTATGTTTATGATTTAAAGTGCTTTTGTTTAGCATTTTTTTCTTAAAATTTTATTTTTATATGCTTTTTATCTAAGAAAAATATTCAGAAGTGAAGTATATGGATAGGAGTCCACAGAAAAAATATTACTCTTTGAAGAAAAATGAATTTATTTCTTTCTTGAATAAAAATGAGGATTAAAATTTCCCTTGTGATTTCCGAAAAGAAATACTTAAAACTTCTAATAATAAATATTAGCTCTAAAATAATATTTCCTTACAAACTAAGCATGCGGAAATTCTCTATCAGTTTAAATAAATTGTTTAATAAATTTAATGCTTAAGTTTCTTAAATAATTTAAATAATTATAAGTAATTTTGTAAATAATTATAATCAATTTTTTATAGATAATAATGATATAATAAATTATTATTTTTTTAAATTTTTGATGTACTAAGATACCACCTAACTATAATAAAATTTATACATAAAACATTTCCTAATTGATAGCTTTTCTAAACAAATAAATTTGAAAAATAAAATATTTAATTAGTTTTCCTTTTTATTATTGTATATTTTGAGAAACTCTAAGTGTTTATAATGTGAAAAATATTGAACTAATTATAAATAGAGTAAATACTACAGATGTTAACCAAGAAAAAATATATTAAAAGCAATTAGTTAAAATATAAATATATTCATTAAGGTTTTAAAATAACAAAGAACTTTTCTTTCTTAACAACAATTTTTTATAGAATACACAACCATTTCTAACAACAAATATAAGAGGAGAAAGTATTTCCTAACTTCTGAAAGCCAGAAATGGATAAAGTTACCGAATTTTTCAAAACAAACCTCCATCATATAAAATTAATAAAACTTTCAAAAAGTAGAAAAAAGTAAAATTACACGAGTAAGAATAGCATTTAGATGAAAAAATCTAAACTTCAGAAAAAGTGATTCCTACATTTTGAGATATGTTGTATAAAAAATAAATAGAAAATATTTTTGAAAAATTCTTTTGAACATCTGTTTAGTCCATAGAATATATATATGCAAGTTACAACAGAACTGCATTGGTAGAATACAAAGATTTATCTCATCTCGGATTTTGTAATAATTTAAAATGTATTTTCTACATAACAATCGCTAGAAACAAACGAAAGAAGAATATGTAGTTATTATAATGTTATATCAGAATTGTATCTTACATGCAAGTTTTGCATTGCATCAAAATTGAAATATTGTATGAGCTTAGAGTCCGTCGAATATGTGAACATTATACTTAGGATTGCTGTGAGTATTATACTTGATTTTATTTCAGTCTCAATACTATATTTTTACATATCTTATTTCAGAAAAGGATATAAGATTTATATTTTTGTAGCTCAAAATTTATATGATAAATTTTATCCCAGAATTGAAGATCAATCGCATATTTCCCAATTTATTATTTGAAGGAAAACAATGAATATATGTAAGAATAAAATGCTTTTTTAAAAAAGTAAACTAAAATTACTTAAACAATTAATCAACAATAACTATTTTCACATTAAAAATGATCCAGAGTCCATTTAAATTTTAATATTTATATTTAAAATAAAATTAATCCACAAAACAATCTAAGGAACAAGATTTTAATACCGTAAAATTGAAATTACAATCTGTTATACCAATATGAAAGTTATAAAATTATAAGAAATAATTATTTTGTAAATAAGCTTAGATATCTTTTTTATCAATTAAATATGTAATATGCTTTTAATTTTTAAGCACATTTTTTAAATATAAATATAATTTTTACAATTGTGAACTTATACAACATATAATTACATATTTATTTAAAGAATATTGTAATGAATTAAGAACAATAGTATTAAGTATATTAAGCTTAGTATAGTTAACAAATATATATATTTACAAAATTTATATGCAAGACATAGTATTAGAATATTAAAATATTTTCATTGTTTGCAACTTTTTAGTGCATATACAAATTTAATTATGTTTACATTATGTTTTGATTATGTTTTAATTATGTTTTGATTATGTTTTAATTATGTTTTTTTTTTTTCAACAAAATTATGTTCAAAAATATAATTCTTCTCTCAACTAAAACTACAAGTATTGAAGCAAAAAGAAATCGATGGAAAATGTTTCGAAACATCTGTTCCATGTTAAACTTATTGATACACAGTTTTATGCTCCCTTTTAATAAAAAATTCAAGAATATAATTACATTTACTCCTACAAGGTCCTTACTTAAAAAGACATACTTATTTATTTTGAGGAAAAAAAAGCGTTTTATACTTTATCCATGTTTGTTTATTTTTATTCAGCTGGGATGTTAGAGAAATTTTGTCTTGGGGGAAAAACTAAAAAAATAACTTACAAGTTGCGTGACTCAAAAAAGACTTGTTAATTTAGTTTAGTTTGAGATTTGGGCATTGAAATATATATATATATATATATATTTATCCCAAAGGCAGGTGAAACAGCTTTGTAGCTTATAAAAAGAGACGTAGCGAACAAACTGAGTTTCTTAGCAACTTAAGCACGACATGTTGTTTAAAAACAAAATGCAAGACAGCACAAGATTCACTTGTAAATTCTGTATTCACACAACATCAGTCTGCGGATTCTACGGCCAGCTTTTGCGTTTCGGCTTGTATGCTGAGAATTCTTAGCTGGATGTTTCTGTATGTGTAAAAGAGAAAAATTCTTCAGATGGGTTACATTTATAATAAATACGAAGATAGCATACCAAGAGAAGTTCAAATGAAGATCGATGTTTACATGCTGTTTTTTTTTAATACTAATAAATAAAGAGGTAAAAAATATAAACGTTTTCTGAAGGATTCAATCACGAACTTCAATTTACGTTAGAAGATATCTTTGTTTAACCGAAAATTTTATATTTTATTTTAAAATGTTTAAATAATGTATGTATGTTAATTTTACTTTTACTTTTATTTTATTATTTTTATTTTAATGTAATTTTTATTTTATGTGTTGTTATTTTATTATTTATTATTTTTATTTTATTGCAATTTTTTTGGGTGTATAATAATTTTAATGAAATGTAATTTTTGTATTTTAAAAACCTTTTGAAACAATTTTTATTAAATTTATAATAAAAATTAAAATTTTTTGTAGTTTTTTTACAAGACAGTTGCCATTTAAATAAAATAATTATAAGTTAAGAATGTCAAATTATAAGAAATAATTTGAAGAAATTATATTAACTTTAATTTCTTTATATCGAAAATAATGGTGGCTTATGGAGGAATCTGAACCTATTTCTTTCATGGGTTTACGTGTAGCAATCACTTAAAAGGTTCCACAACATTATTTTACAGAGTTTAAAAAAATAATGCTGTGGAAACCCTTTCAAAAAGTTAAAATGATTAGTATCATGATTTCATCTGTATAAAATGAAAAGATAAAGTTATTTTAGGAATCATTTTGGTAATATTCTAAATTTTTATTACAGCGTTTTTAAGTAAGATATGAAAAGTATCATTTGAAGTTTGAGAATAGTTTTTATTACTTAGACAAAAAGAGAAACTGATCGAATCACTCATCTTCCAAGTTAAAAATATATACCTACAAAAGATCCTAAATTATGACTAAGGCACAAATATGTTTGTATAAGCTTGTTAATACGGTGATTTTTATTGTTTACATGTTTAAGGATTCTCATTTTTTAAAACATATAATAGATACTATTTATTGAATAAAAAGAAGGTGTAGGGCACATTAAAGCACTTTTTTTTATCAAAAACAATCCATTAAAAATAAGTAAAAATACAGAATTTCAACACATATTTCCGTCATTTATTTTATGATTGAAACGATCTCATTTAGTTGCAACTTTAATTTGTTTAAAAATCAGAACCTTATTTTAAAAAGGTGATATTACTATATATTTGACAATAATAAAAACAATGTTACTTTATTAAAAAATAGGTTTCTTAACTAATAAAATATAAATTTTACTTATGAAAATTATATTTATTTTTGATACTTTACTTGGACAAAATGTATTATGACTAAAAAATATAAATATTTCATAGATTTATCAGTATTACATTTATACATATAATAATAAATCAATAAAAGGCATATGTTATTAATAACATTAGTATTTTAAGAATTGTATAAGTAAAATAAAAAATGATTTTTTTAATGTTATTGTATATTAAAAGCACTGTTTCCGTTTATTCTTCATCTAATTATAATTTTACTAATATAATTAAAATTTCTCTTCATTCGATTAAAATATGTAAATTATCTTGAATGCATTCAAGGAAAGTTAATAATTTTGATATAAATTTTTTTCTCAAACTCACGGTATCATTTTTTATAGTCTTTAATTATTTTCTTATCCCAAGAGCAAATTTTTTTTTAAACATTCAATACTTTTTGTTTTACAAAAAACTTTTTTTATTCAACAGTGAAGCAAAGCTCACTGGACCATATCGAAAATTATCTTGGAAAAAAAGATTGTTTTTTTTTTTTTACATCTTTTTTCTTAACATGCATTAGTAGTAAATAGCAAAAGAAAAATAGAACTTATGTTCTTCAGTAGAAGATGATAAACTTCATTTTCTTAGAAGAGGGGAAATTTTAATTAAAAACTCAATTTATTTCTGAATGATGAATATTTATTATTTTGAATAAAAATCTTCCTTAAACATAGAACACATCACATTTCCGTTGACTGTATTCGCAAAGTTATTCTTGTGCCTTGAAATAATTTTTGCAAATGGGTATTCTTGATTTTCACAATTCAGAGCTTTTAATTAAAATTTTGTTTCACTTCCGTTCCCACGCCGCTTTTATTTTTAAAGCCACCCCCTGACTAAAAGAAAACCAATATAAAAATAAAAGAGATTTATATCAAGTTTAATAACACATTGGTATAAGATAATCCATTCAAAGTAGATCAAAAATTTTCGTTTTCATTAAAACACGTTTCGAGTAAATAGAACCAAGTATAATATAATGCCTTTGTAAATACACACGGGCATTGCATTAAATAACGAATGGAATTGTGTTTGTTTTAAACATAAAATATTTTGTAAGAAACAATTCAGTAAAATTGACAACTAACGAAAGTGTAGTGTATTATTAAATTCAATTCTTTAAAGACACAAAAAATTCGTCCTCAAATGTTATTTGAAGAACAATATACCTTAAAATAAATATTTACCTAAAATTAACAAGTCATTAAAATATGACCTTTGAGAATGAATCGAAAGTTTTACATGTTATTTTGATTTGATAAAAATGAATGCATTACCTTTGAAGAATAATATATTCCTATTGCAATTTCCTCGATATTCTGAAATAATTTGCATGCATTGTCAACTAATTTAAATGAAATCTTAAATTGTGGTATGTTGTCTGGAGAACTAATATAAGGTGCTTTAGTAAACAAATGCAATATTATAAAACTTTTTCAAATTTAGATATTCAATTAAATTACAATTTATTTCTCAATAATAAATGTTCATTATTTTGTATTTTCTTTAATTAAACTTCTAATTTTCTTAAATTTCTAAATTTTTAATTTCAATTTCTTTTAGAATTGTGAACCTTTGCAATATATTATTAAGCGTTTATTTAAAGAATATTGTATTTCATTAAGTGCAATATTATATTCAGTATAGTAAACAATATATAGTAACAAATTTTATTTGCAATGCTATAAATAATTGGACACCTAGTATTCGAATATTAAAATAATTTCATTAAATACAACTTTTTAATGCAAATTCTAATTTAATTGAGCTCCATATTTCATCTCTCTACAAAACTATGTTCAAAAACACATTTTTTTTTTAAATTAAACCACGAGTTTTGAAGCAAAAACAAAATCGGTGAAAAATGTTTCGAAACATCAGTACCATGTTAAACTTATTTATAAACAGTTTTATGTTCCCTTTTAATAAAAAATTCAAAAGTATAACTATATTTACTCCTATACTTACTTATTTACTTTGAGGGAAAAAAAAGCGCTTTATACTTTATCCATGTTTGTTTATTTTTATTCAGTTGGGATGCTAGCGAAATTTTGTCTTGGTGGAAAAACTAAAAAAATAACTTATAAGTTGCGTGACTAAAGAAAGACTTGTCGTTAATTTAGTTTAGTTTAAGATTTGGGCATTGAAATATATATATGTATATATTCTAAATGCAGGTGAAACAACTTTGTAGCTTATAAAAAGAGACGCAATGAACAAACTCAGTTTCTTAGCAACTGGAACACGACATGTTGTTGAAAAGCAAAATGCAAGACAGCCCAAGATTCACTTGTAAATTCTGTATTAACACAACATCAGTCTGCGGATTCTATGGCCAGCTTTTGCGTTTCTGCTTGTATGCTGAGAATTCTTAGCCGGATGTTTCTGTGTATAAAAGGGAAAAATTCTTCAGGTGGGTTATATTTATAATAAATACGAAGATAGCATACCAATGAGAAGTTCTAATGAAGATCGATGTTTATATGCTGTTTTTTTAAATACTAATAAATAAAGAGGTAAAAATATAAACGTTTTCTGAAGGATTCATTCACGAACTTCAATTTAAGTTCGAAAATATACCTTTGTTTAATCGAAAATTTTATATTTTATTTAAAAATGTTTAAATAATGTATGTATTTTAATTTTAATGTAGTTTTAATTTTTTGTACTTTTATTTTATAATTTATTATTTTTATTTTAATGTAATTTTTATTTTATGTGTTTTAATTTTATTATTTATTGTTTTTATTTTATTGCTATTTTTTTGGGTGTGTAATAATTTTAATGAAATGTAATTTTTGTATTTTAAAAACATTTTGAAACAATTTTTATTAAATTTATAATAAAAATTACAATATTTCGTAGTTTTTTACAAGGCAGTTGCCATTTAAATAAAATAATTATAAAATAAGAATGCCAAACTTATGTCAAACTATACTTATTTTAGAAAAAGTAAAAAAATATATCGTGATTCAAAAATTTAAATATTTTTATAGTTTTATGAGTCTTACATTTATACACATTTAAATAAATCAATAAAAGACATATATTATTAATAGCAGTACTATTTTAAGAATTGTATAATTAAAATAAAAAATGATTTTTTTTAATGTTATCGTATATTGAAAGCAATGTTTCCGTTTATTCTTAATCTAATTATAATCTTAATAATATAATTAAATTCCCCTTTATTCGATTATAATATGTAAATTATCTTCAATGTATTCAAGGAAACTTAATAATTTTGATATAAATTTTTTTCTCAGACGCACGGTATCATTTTTTATAGCCTTTAATTATTTTCTTATCCCAAGAACAATTTTTTTTTCTTAAAACATTCAATACTTTTTGTTTTACAAAAAAATTTTTTTATTCAATAGTGAAGCAAAGCTCACTGGACCATATCGAAAATTATCTCTGAAAAAAAGATTGTTTTCTTTTTTCTTCTTTTTACTTGACATGCATTAGTAGTAAATAAGAAAGAAAAACAGAACTTATGTTCTTCAGTAGAAGATGATAAACTTCTTCTTCTTCTTGGAGGAGGAGAAATTTTAATTAAAAACTCAATTTATTTCTGAATGATGAATATTTATTATTTTGAATTAAATTCTTCCTTAAACATAGAACACATCACATTTCTGTTGACTGTATTCGCAAAGTTATTCTTGTGCCTTGAAAGAATTTTGCAAACGGGTATTCTTGATTTTCCCAATTCAGAGCTTTTACTTAAAATTTTGTTTCACTTCCGTTCCCCCACGGCTTTTATTTTTAAAGCCAGCCCCTGACTAAAAAAAAGCAATGTAAAAAAAAGAGATTTGTATCATGTTTAATAACACGTTGGTATAAGATAATCCATTCAAAATAGATTAAAAATTTTCGTTTTCATTAAAACACCTTTCGAGTAAATAAGAAACAAATAAAACATAATCCCTTTGTAAATACACACAGACATTGCATTAAATAACGAATAGAATTGTGTTTGTTTTAAGCATAAAGGGCTAAATTAACAATTTAGTCAAATTACAACCAAAGAAAGTGTCGTGTATTATTAAATTATATTCGCTAAAGACACAAAGAATTTGTCCTCAAATGCTATTTGAAGAAAAATACACCTCAAAATAAATATTTACCTAAAATTAACAAGTCATTAAAATATGACTTTTGGGTAATAAATCAATAGTTTTTCATGTAATTTTGATTTGATAAAAAAGAATGCATTATCTTTGAACAATAATATATTCATATTTATTTTCTGTCATATTCTGAAGTAATTCCATGAATTTCAGTTAGTTTAAACTTGATCTGAAACTGTGGTATGTTGTCTGGAGAACAAATATAATGTGCTTTAGCAATGTAGTGTTATAAAACTGTTTCAAATTTCGATATTTAATTAAATAAAAATTTATTTCTGAATAACGAATATTTATTATTTTGTATTTTTTTTAAAAAATATCTAATTCATTTATTCTTTTTAATATTTCTACACACTGCCAAACAATTTTAAAATTATTATTTATGAAAATAAGTACAACTGAAAATCGTATAATTCCAATAATATAATCATAATTTTACAATTTTAAAGAACAATTTTTTACATCATCTAAAATTTTGTATTATAAACTGATTTCCAAAGATCTGGTGTTAATATAAAGAAAGAAATTACAAATTCGTTTTTTAAAATATAATTCTATATGTTTCATTACATACTATTTCGTCGTGTGTACTATCTCATTCATATTTTATTATATTCATACTTTTCATAATTAGATATATTTTTTATTAATTAACTATTTAATATGCTTTTAATTTTTAAGCCCATTTTAAATATAGACAAATATTTTGTTTTACAATTGTGAACTTATACAACATATTATTGCACGTTTAAATATAGAATATCGTACTTAATTAAGTGCAATAATATATTCAGTATTTAAATATATTATTTACAAATTTTATTTGAAATGCAATAAATACGTTAATACACAGTATTAGAATTTTAGAAAATTTCATGAAATTTTTTAGGAGCAAATTTACATTTAATTATGTTTCATATTTCATCTTTCTACAAAATTATGTTCAAATATAGAATTTTTTTCTTAACTAAAACTACAAGTAATGAAACAAAAACAAAATCCATAGGAAATGTTTCGAAACATCTGTACTATGTTAAATATATTGACAAACGGTTTCATGTAAACTTTTAATAAAAAATTCAAAAGCATAGTTACATTTATTCCTACAATATCCTTACTTAAAAAGACATACTTAGTTACTTTGAGAAAAAAATGTTTTATACTTTATTCATGTTTGTTTATTTTTATTCAGCTGGGATGTTAGCGAAATTTTGTCTTGGTGGAAAAACTAAAAATAGCTTACAAGTTGCGTGATCAAAAAGACTTGTTGTTAATTTAGTTTAGTTTGAGATTTGGGCATTGAAATAACTATATATATCCCAAAGGCAGGTGAAACAACTTTGTAGCTTATAAAAAGAGACGCAACGAACAAATTGAGTTTCTTAGCAACTGGAGCACGACATGTTGTTGAAAAATAAAATGCAAGACAGCCGAAGATTTGCTTGTAAATTCTGTATTCACACAACATCAGTCTGCGGATTGGACCACCAGCTTTTGCGTTTCTGCTTATATGCTGAGAATTCTTGGCTAGATGTTTCTGTATGTGTAAAAGGGAAAAATTCTTCAGATGGGTTACATTTATAATAAATACGTAGGTAGCACATCAATGAGAAGTTCAAATGAAGATCGATGTTTAGTTTTTGTTTTTTTTTTTTTTTAAGTAATAAATAGGTAAAAATATAACTGTTTGCTGAAGGGTTCATTCATTAACTGAAATTGTATTTAGGTTAGATAATGTACCTTTGTTTAATCGATAATTTTATATTTTAATTAAAAGTTTTGTTTAAATAATGTATGTATTTTAATTTTAATGTATTTTCACTTTAATGTATTTTTTATTTTAATTTTTTATTTTTTTTTTTGTGGGTATGATAATTTTAATGTAAAGTGATTTTTGTATTTTAAAAACCATTTTGAAACAATTTTTATTAGAGGTATATTTTGGTTCTCTTTCAAAAGTACTTGCCTTATCCTTGATGAAACAAGTACATTGTTAAATTTAAATTGTAGAAGATTTCTAAAATGCAAGTCAGCTTCAATTTCAACAAAATGTTTGTAAGATGAGATTGCCAAATTATATGATATAATTTGAAAAAATTATATTAACTTTAATTTGTTTATATGAAAAAAAAATTTAGCTTAATAATCTGGACCCTTTTCTTTCTAAGGTTATCATGCAGACAATCACTTAAAGGTATTCCCATACAAAATCACTAAAAGGGTTTTACAACATTATTTTATAGTGTATAAAAATAATATCGTGGAAACCTTTAAGAAAAGTTCAAATGATTATTATCACGATTTCCTCTACCTAAAATGAAAAGACAAATTTATTTTATGAATTATTTTGTAAGTATTATAATTCTTTTATTACAGCCTGCTCAAGAAAGATATGAAAAGTATCGTTTGAAGTATGAGAAAACCTTTTGGTATTTAAACAAAAAGAAAGTGGTCGAACCCCTCATCTTGCTAAGTTAAAAATTTGAAAATATTTACTATAATAAAAATATTTTTCCTAAGTTAAAAATATTTACGTATAAAAGATCCTAAAAAACGACTAAGACATAAAAATGTTTGTCTAAAAGTTTTAATACGGTTATATTAATATGTTTAAGGATTTTCATTTTATTAAAAATATAATAGAGAATATTTTTTGAATACAAAGAAGGTATAGGGCAAATTACAGCTATTTTTTTACCAAAAACAATCCTTAAAAATAGATAAAAACACATAATTTCAACACATACAGATATCCTCCATTTTTTTTCTGATAGAACCATTCTCATTTAGTTACAATTTTAATTTCTTTAAAATCAGAACATTATTTTAAAAAAGGTGATATTATATTTGACAATAATAAAACAATGTTACTTTACTGAAAAATGGATTTTGAAATAATAAAATATACATTTTACTTTAGCAAATTGTACTTATGTTTGAAACTTTACTTGGACAAAATGTACGTGATTAAAACATATAGTATTTCTTAGGTTTATCAGTGTTATATCTATACATATTGAATTAAATCAATAAAATATATATATTATTAATAACAGTAGTATTTTAAGAATTCTATAACTAAAATACAAAATGAGTTTTTTTGATGTTGTCGTATATAAAACGCAATGTTTCCGTTTATTCTTAATCTAATTATAATCTTACTAATATAATTAAAATTCCCCTTTATTCGATTAAAATATGTAAATTATCTTGAATGCATTCAAGGAACTTAATAATTTTGATATGATTTTTTTTCTCAAACTCACGGTATCATTTTTCATAGTCTTTAATTATTTTCTTATCCCAAGAACAATTTTTTATTTCTTAAAAACATTCCATACTTTTTGTTTCACAAAAAAGTTTTATTCAACAGTGAAGCAAGGCTCAGCGGACCATATCGAAAATTATCTTGGAAAAAAAGATTGGTTTTTTTTTTACTTCTTTTTTTCTAAACATGCATTGGTAGTAAATAAGAAAAGAAAAATATAACTTATGTTCTTAGAAGAAAATGATAAACTTCTTCTTCTTAGAAGAGGGGAAATTTTAATTAAAAATTCAATTTATTTCTGAATGATGAATATTTATTATTTTGAATTAAATTCTTCCTTAAACATTGAACACATCACATTTCTGTTGACTGTATTCACAAAGTTATTCTTGTGCCTTGAAAGAATTTTGCAAACGGGTATTCTTTATTTTCACAATTCAGAGCTTTTAATTAAAATTTTTTTTCACTTCCGTTCCCAAGCCGCTTTTATTTTTAAAGCCACCCCCTGACTAAAAAAAAGTATTATAAAAAAAAAGAGATTTATATCAAGTTTAATAACACATTGGTATAAGATAATCCAATCAAAATAGATTAAAAATTCTCGTTTACATTAAAACACGTTTCAAGTAAATAGAAACAAGTATAACATAATCCCGTTGAAAATACACACAGTCATTGCATTAAATAACGAATAGCATTGTGTTTGTTTTAAACATAAAGGGTTTTGTAATCAAGAATTTAGCAAAATTGACAACTAAACAAAAGTGTCGTGTATTATTCAATTCTATTCGTCATAGACACAAATAATTTGTCCTCAAACTGAATCTGAATATCTGAAGAACAATACACCTTAAAATAAATGTTTACCTAAAACTAGCAAGTCATTAAAATATGACCTTTGAAACTAAATCAAAAATTTTACATGTTATTTTGACTTGATAAAAATGAATGTATTACCTTTGAACAACAATATATTCATTACATTTTCGATGATATTCTGAAATAATTATCTGCATTGTCAATTAGTTTAAACGTAATCTGAAACTGTGGTATATTGTCCTGAGAAGACAAACGAAAGGATAATATGTAGTTATTATCATGTTATATCAGAATTGTATCTTCCATCTGAGTTTTGCATTGTATCAAAGTTGAAACAGTGTATGAGCTAAGAATCCGTCGAATATGGGAACATTATACTTAGGATTATTGTGAGTATTATACTTGATTTTATTTCAGTTTCAATTATGTATTTTTAGGTATCTGATTTCTGGAAAGGATATAAGATTTATATTTTTGTAACGCAATTTTATGTGAAATATTTCGTTCAGATCAATCGCATATCTCTCATTTTTATTATTTGTCGAAGAACAACACATTCATATAAGAATAAAATGCCTTTTTAAAAGTTAAACAAAAGTTAATTTAGTTATTAATCAATAACAATTATTTTCACATTAAAAATGATCCAGATCCATTTTAATCTGTGCTATTTATATCTACAATAAAATTAATCTAGGAATGGGAAACAAAATTGTAATAACATAAAATTGAAATAACTATCTATTATACCAATAAAAAATTACTACAAAGATTTATGTTGCAAATAAGCTTAGATATCTTTTCATCCATTTTAAATATTTAATATGCTTTTAATTTTTAAGCAAATATTTTTCAGACAGAAATATATTTTTTTTTACATTTGCGAAGTATTATTACTATTATTACATATACAACTTATTATTACACGTTTATATAAAGAATATTGTACTTCATTAAGTGAAATATACTATTAAGTGCATTAAGTTCAGTATAGTTAAAAAATGTATATTTATAAATTTTATAGACAAGGCAATAAATAAGTAAAGACATTATATTAGAATATTAAAACATTTTCATTGAATGCGACTTTTTAGTGCAAATTCAAATTAATTATGTTTCATATTTCCCAACTTTCTACAAAAATTACGTTAAAAAATATAATTTTTCTTTTTAACTAAATAAGTAAAGACATTATATTAGAATACTAAAACATTTTCATTGAATGCGACTTTTAGTGAAAATTCAAATTTAATTATGTTTCATATTTCAACTTTCTACAAAATTACGTTAAAAAATATAATTTTTCTTTTTAACTATATTATTGCACTTTTATGTAAAGAATATTGTACTTCATTTAGTGCTATATTATATTCAATATTTAACTCTACTATTTAAAAATTTTATACGCAATGCAATAAATAAGTAACAAAAATGGTATTAGAATATTAAAACAATTTCATTGTATGAAATTTTAATGTATATTCAAATTTAATTATGTTCCATATTTCATCTTTCTACAAAATTATGTTTCAAAAATATAATTTTTTCTTTTTAACTGAAACTACAAGTTTTTGGAAGTAAAAGCAAAATTGATGGAAAATGTTCAAAAACATCTGTACTATGTTAAATGTATCGATAAACAGTTTTATGTTCTCTTTAATAAAAATTCAAAAGCATATTACATTTACTCCTACAAGGTCCTTACTTAAAAGACATACTTCATTTTACTTTGGAAGGAAGGAAAAAAACCGTTTTAAACTTTACCAATGTTTTGTTTATTTTTATTCTGCTGGGATGTTGGCAGGGGTACATTAACTGTGGAGGAAACTAAAAATAACTTACAAGTTGTGTGACTAAAAACATCGTTAATTTAGTTAGTTTGAGATTTGGGCATTGAAACATATATAACCTAAAGGCAGGTGAAAAAACTTTGCAGCTTATAAAAAGAAGACTTACAATGAACGAACTGAGTTTATAACTTAGCAACTGGGCGACATGTTGTTGAAAAGCAAAAATACAAGACAGTCGAGAAGATTCGCTTAATTCTGTATTCACACAACATCGGTCTACAGATTCATCATCAGCTTTTGCGTTTCTGCTTATATGCTGAAAATTCTTAGCTACGTTTCTTTGAGTAAAGGGAAAAATTCTTCCAGATGGGTTACATTTATAATAAATACGTAGATAGCATACCAATGAAAGTTTAAATGAGAAGATCGATGTTTATTTGCAGTTTTTGCAAAAAATACTAACAAACCAAAGAGGTAAAAATATAATGTTTACTGGAAAGGATTCATTCATGAACTGAAATTGCATTTAGGTTAAGATAATATACCTTTATTCATTCGATAATATAATATAATATAATATTATATTTTTAATTAAAATAGTGTTTAAATTATGAATGGTGTCAAATGTTTGTATTTAAAAATATTGTTAAACAATTTTTACCGCAAGGTATATTTTTAGCTCTCTTTTTAAAGCACTTGCTGAATAAGGACATGAGCTCATGATGAAACCAGAGCATTGATAGAAATTTAAATTATAGTAATTTTTAAATTGCAATGCAGCTGCAATTTAAACAAAATACTTGTAAAAAGGAAAATGGCAAGTCATATGAAAATAATTTGAAACAATTGCTAGTATTATCAATTAATTTGTTTTATTTCCAAAATAATTTTAGTTCTTGGAGGATCAATGTTTACTTACCATTTTTTTAAATAATAAGAAATAAAGAGGCAAAATTATCAATTTTACTGGAAGTATTCATTCATGATTTGAAATTGTATTTCGGTTAGATATTGGCCAACTGTTTATTCGATAATTTTATATTTTAATTAAAAATACTTTTAAATAGTGAATAGTTTTTTAATTTTTTTTTATGATTTTTTAAAGGTATATTTTAGCTCTTTTATAATCACACTTGCCTTATGTAAGAGCATTTATAAATTTAAATTGCAGAAATTTCTAAATTACAAAGGTAGTTAAAATTTAAACAAAATACTTGTAAAATGAGAATGCCGCATTAAATAAAATAATTTGAAGATATTATATTAACTTTGATTTGTTTTTCCAAACAATATGTGTGCTTTTTGGAGGAATATGAACTCTTTTTCTTCATTGTTCTTCTTGTGGACAGTCAATCACTTAAAGGTCTTGCCATGCATTTTTTAGTCTCTGTACTGTAACAGTCATGTTGTGAAAACCTTACAAAAAGGTTAAAATGATTAGTATCATGATCATGATCTTATAAATAGAAAAATAAAAATGACAAACTTCCTTTATGAATCATTTAATATTTTAATTTGCTTATTAGTAAAAGTCACTAAGAAAGTACAGTATCCTTTGAAGTTTCAGAAAACATTTTGTTAGAAATAAAAGAAAGAGGTCAAACCCGTCTTAGAGTTAAAATATTTGTATATAAAAAGATTCTAAAAAACGTTTGTTGTAAAATTCATACAAACATGTTACATAATATTTTAAGTATTTTTTATTTTATTAAAAATATAATACTAAAAATATTTTGTATAAAAATTTATAGGGAATATTACAGCAATTTTTTTTAAATATCATCAATTAGAATATAATTAAAAATGCAGAATTTCCACACATACGGATATCTTTCTTTTCTTTTTATGATTGAAACCATCTGATTTGATTAGGAATTTAATTTGTTTACAAAATCAGAACAATATTTTAAAAAGGTGATATTATATTTGATAGTAATGACA